>JACXGM010000807.1:40066-63927 GCA_016801145.1 Umbra pygmaea
ATGAGGTGACTGTCACAGATGCTTAGCCACCAGAGTATGTAAGCAGAGTTCAACTACCCTCCTTCATGAGGTGACTGTCACAGATGCTTAGCCACCAGAGTATGTAAGCAGAGTTCAACTACCCTCCTTCATGAGGTGACTGTCACAGATGCTTAGCTACCAGAGTATGTAAGCAGAGTTCAGCATTTGGAGATCCCACTCCTCAATTACTGAGCGGTTGTCGCACTCCGCTCCATCATTCCAAAACTTTTCCAACCGCTCTGCTCAAACTCGCACGCCGCTCACAGTAAAACGTAGTGACCCTCCAAAGTCAGATTACAATGTTATCAAGACCCATCCATTGTGTGACCATGTAGGTCGATCATGTAGGTCGATCATGTAGGTCGATCATGTAGGTCGATCATGTATGTCGATCATTGAAATATTGAAACTAAATCGACTTGATATAACGATTAAATAAACATGAGTGTGACCATGTACATGAAAAAAACAGCCTTTTAATGTACAGTATACAATAGGGGTGCAACGGATCAAAAAAACTCACGGTTTGGATCGTTTCTCGGATCAGAGTCACGGATCGGATCATTTTTCGGATCAGCAAAAAAAAGACATTACAAATAAACATAAGATGTCTTTTTGTTTATTAACAATATAGGGAACAATATGAGAGAGAAATGTGATTGTTTAGGTACATTAAATCACGTTAAGCCTTTTCCTTACAATAGACTTTAATGAAGCAGAAAGGCTTAATGTCAGATAACGGCCATAATAATTGGAATTTGGGTTAGTTGTTTTTATAATTTTCAATGGTATACAAACCTGTTGTCATAAAGGGAAATACAATAGAGCAGGTCTCGAATTTTAAATATTTGGGTACAATCATTGATGACAAACTTAATTTTGGAAGTAACATAGAGCATATTCATAAAAAGGCAAGACAACAGTTAGCTCTTCTTAGAAAACTGGGAAGTTTTAACATTAGCACGCATACTTGAACTATGTTATATCGATCAATGATTGAGAGTATTCTTACATATAATATTGTTTCATGGTATGGCAATCTAACACTAAAACAAAAGAACAAACTCTCACAAATAACTAACCAAGCAAATAAGATCATTGGACACAAACCGCAGCCACTGCAGGGCCTGTTTGATAGTTTTATGGAAAAAACGGCAGTTGCGATTTTTAAAGACAATACTCATCCCCTTCATTCTACATTTCAACTGCTTCCATCAGGGCGTAGACTCAAAATTCCATTGGCCAGAAGGAATGTATATAAAAAATCAATTCTCCCAATGGCAGTGATTATTTTAAATCGTACAGTTTTAAGATAATTTTGTGTTATGGTTTTGAAACAGTGTCTAATTGTATAATTTACAAATTCTGTGTTTGTGCTGTTAATGTGCGATGTGCTCTTAAGCAGTAACTGTTAATGTTATCTATGTTACCATTGTCAAAAAACAAATTTCGGCTCTGTTATAAACAGACTGGACAATACAGTTCAATTCAATTCAATAGATATGCACTTCGTTCCTTTATGTTCGCATGTGCACGCAGTCTTTTTAGATTCTACAAACTCATTATTTGTGGCCAATATATAACATCACTCCTTCTCCTGCACTTGGTCCCTTTAATTTTTGTAGGTAATCTTGATTTTTGCACCTGTATGTTTTGTTTATTAAAGTATTTAGTGAATTCCATGATGACAGATTAACAATGCGCACTAGCAATTAAGCTACACACATAAGAGGCTCGTTAGGCTGAGCATGCCCTGACCACTTGAAGTGAGTGCTACTGGAGCAGTTTTGAGCAAGAGCCTTCTGGGCCACTCAAATATCGCTCCGTGCTCCAGTATAACTGGGTCTGCTTCTCGCTCCGCTCACAGACTCTGCTAGCTACGATGCAAGCGTATTCTTATAACCATAGGTTGGTTAAAGGTGCCATTTGTAGATTTTGTGATGAATTTCGCAGAGTGAAAAAAAAAAATGTCTCCTTTAGGGACCAGCTTACACAAGCTGTAGAACATGCATGTCATGATATTTTAAAGTTGAAAAAGGCAATTTAGATGGGACAATGATTTCATACTCTATGCAATGCATATTTTGCAACATTAACAGGAATTTCAATGAAGATGTGACCTAAATGTACTTCCACAGTGTTTGTCAGCGGCAAGCGCTGGTCGATCTTTAGTAAAATGTATGCATTTTTTATCAAGCGCTGGTCGATCTTTAATAAAATGTATGCATTTTTTATCAAGCGCTGGTCGATCTTTAATAAAATGTATGCATTTGAAGCTGTTGTGTAACAAACCTCTGCATAATGTAGGAAAATATTCCATACAGTTTTTTACACATTTTTTAAATGTCAAGAAATACAATGTTAAAAGCTTTTTGTAAGCTGGTCACCTGAAAGCAAAAGTAGTTCCATTGTTACAGCTTAAATTCTACAAACAGCCCCTTTTGGTAACACAAGTACATTTTATTTCGTCTGTAAAATTCTGTGTGTTAGGGGCGTCTAACGGATCAGTTGTAAAGGAGATTGACTTATAGTAGGTGGTAGTTGCTGGTTCAATTCTCGACTGTGCCAAATGTCGTTGTCCCTGAGCAAGTAAATTTACCAGAAGTTACTAGGGGGATGGCCCAGTAAGTTGCTCCAAACGAGAGTCCACTAAATGATTAAATTGTAGTTTAGTTTGTAATTCCACTTTTCCCTCAGGTACGTAGAGAATCAGCCTCCAGAGGATCAAGTGAAGCTGTTGACCAATGATGACCATGTAAAGGTATGTTGTGTATGAAGAAAACCAGAGTATCAGCTCACTCTTAGCTATTGGTTCTGGTACTTGGGTGATTGTGTGTACTGCAACACCTTTTAGGAAGTGTGCCAGAAACTTCTGAAAGATCTTCGCAAATACCATAAGAACTACTATCCCATCCTGAGGTGTCTCCATGTTCTGACGTCTTCTCTACCCAAATACCCTCTGGGAAAACAGGCAAGAAAATGTAGTATTATTTACTTTCTTGCAATTGAAACAATAGATTTGAGGAATTTTACTTGGAGAGTGCTACTGACTATTTAATCTGTTGCAATTAATTCCTGTGTTGTCAGATAAGAGAATTGCACATATCATGTCTGGAGAAGAATGTGTGGGAGAATGAGGAGTATGCGTCTGCCATGACGCTTCTGAGGTAAAGATGATGAAGTTCATGTTTACTTGTCATGTGTACAGACCGTAATTGCATGTATAGTGGAGTTCTCTTGACAAGACTCTTGTGTAATGTAGCACAGTGACAAGAGATCAAGCCTAGTATATACCGGTCTGTACATGTAAACTGAAACTACAGAATGATGGAAGGGTTTCTCTGTGATCTGAAAATGTATAATAGTGTTTTTATAAGTAATTACCTTTTGGTATGACAATTGTGTATTAGATTTACTGAGTTTCTTAACTGAAAATTGATAAATCATGTAATACCTAATGTATAACCTACTCTATGGTTGTTTGGAACCAAAACTGTGCTTTTTAACTAGTTATTTGTGTATAAACAGAAAGCACTTGATTTTCACCAGTTTGGCTTCACAAATCAGGTCAGACCAACATTTATATAATACACACCAAATACAGTTTAGTAATCTACAACAAATACAATTTCATGGACCCTTTCATACTTACTATGTCTACGGAAAATTGTACTGTCTTTATCAGTATAGGATGAAGGCAGGTGATGCATTCTGGGGAATGTCTGATTATATTGGGTCTAGCTTGTAGGTAAAGAGCTCTCCCCTTTAATGTCACTGCTGAAATGTCATTGAGTCCATAAAATTCTGCTGTATACAAGTAAGCTGTGAATCAGTGTTTTTCAACCCTCCTCAGAACGCCAACCATTCCATGTAGTTGATCTATTTCTGAGCTAGCACACCTGATTCAACTCCTCTGATCATTATCAGGCCCTTGATTAATGAATATGGTGCGCTAGTTCAGTGGCAACAGGTAAACTATCATTTAGTCAGATACAGTGCCTTGCGAAAGTATTCGGCCCCCTTGAACTTTACGAACTTTTGCATAAAGATACATAAAGATATGAAACTGTAATTTTTTGGGAAGAATCAACAACAAGTGGGACACAATCATGAAGTGGAACAAAATGTATTGGATATTTCAAACTTTTTTAACAAACAAAAAACTGAAATTGGGCGTGCAAAATTATTCAAGTTAATACTTTGTAGCGCCACCTTTTGCTGCGATTACAGCTGTAAGTCGCTTGGGGTATGTCTCTATCAGTTTTGCACATCAAGAGACTGAAATTTTTGCCCATTCCTCCTTGCAAAACAGCTCGAGCTCAGTGAGGTTGGATGGAGAGCGTTTGTGAACAGCAGTTTTCAGTTCTTTCCACAGATTTTCGATTGGATTCAGGTCTGGACTTTGACTTGGCCATTCTAAAACCTGGATATGTTTATTTGTGAACCATTCCACTGTAGATTTTGCTTTATGTTTTGGATCATTGTCTTGTTGGAAGACAAATCTCCATCCCAGTCTCAGGTCTTTTGCAGACTCCATCAGGTTTTCTTCCAGAATGGTCCTGTATATAGCTCCATCCATCTTCCCATCAATTTTAGCCATTTTCCCTGTCCCTGCTGAAGAAAAGCAGGCCCAAACCATGATGGTGCCACCACCATGTTTGACAGTGGGGATGGTGTGTTCAGGGTGATGAGCTGTGTTGCTTTTACGCCAAACATAACGTTTTGCGTTGTTGCCAAAAGGTTCAATTTTGGTTTCATCTGACCAGAGCACCTTCTTCCACATGTTTGGTGTCTCCCAGGTGGCTTGTGGCAAACTTTAATCGACACTTTTTATAGATATCTGTCAGAAATGGCTTTCTTCTTGCCACTCTTCCATAAAGGCCAGATATGTGCAGTATACGACTGATTGTTGTCCTAAGGACAGACTCGCCCACCTCAGTTGTAGATCTCTGCAGTTCATCCAGAGTGATCATGGGCCTCTTGGCTGCATCTCTGATCAGTCTTCTCCTTGTATGAGCTGAAGGTTTAGAGGGACGGCCGGGTCTTGGTAGATTTGCAGTGGTCTGATACTCCTTCCATTTTAATATTATCGCTTGCACAGTGCTCCTTGGGATGTTTAAAGCTTGGGAAATCTTTCTGTATCCAAATCCGGCTTTGAACTTCTCCACAACAGTATCTCGGACCTGCCTGGTGTGTTCCTTGTTCTTCATGATGCTCTCTGTGCTTTCAACGGACCTCTATCACAGAGCAGGTGCATTTATACAGAGACTTGATTACACACAGGTGGATTCTATTTATCATCATTAGTCATTTAGGTCAACATTGGATCATTCAGAGATCCTCACTAAACTTCTGGAGAGAGTTTGCTGCACTGAAAGTAAAGGGGCTGAATAATTTTGCTCGCCCAATTTGTCCGTTTTTTATTTGTTAAAAAAGTTTGAAATATCCAATAAATTTTGTTCCACTTCATGATTGTGTCCCACTTGTTTTTGCTTCTTTACAAAAAATTAGAGTTTTATATTTCTATGTTTGAAGCCTGAAATGTGGCAAAAGGTCAATGTTCAAGGGGGCCGAATACTTTCGCAAGGCACTGTATTTCTTCACCCAGTCTTGACATTTCAATTTGTGACTTGTTCAGTGGTCGTTGGGTTTCAGCCTTCCTTACCTTGGCCATGTCTCTGAGTACTGAACACCTGGTACTTTTGGGCACTCCAGGTAGGTTGCAGTTCTAGAATATGACAGCACTGGAGGATAATGGGTTCCTGGTAGCTTCACGTTTGAATCCTCTCAAATCTTTGGAAGTTAATTTGCATCTTTTTTTTCAACACCTTTCTTGCAACACCTTTCTTGCGACCCTCTTGACTATTTGCAATGATTTATGGTTTTGTGATCACGTTCTAATATCTTAGCAATTTCAAGAGTGGTGCATCCCTCTGAAATACTTTACACTTTTTTATTTGAGTCAGTTAAATTTTGCCTGAGGAACAAAAGTTGCCTAATAATTATGCATACCTTCATAAGGGGTGTTGATCTCCTTAGGCCACACCCTCCTTCATTACACAAATACACATCACCTGATATGCTTACATCCAATAAGCATTCCAGGTTATACAGCTTGGCATTGGAACATATGCATAATAACAATGATGATATGGTCAAAATACTGACTTGCTTAACAATTGTGCACAGTGTATATTATTAACTTAAGTGACCAGTGGAATTAAAGTTGATGCTCCATTCTGCCTCTTATCAGTTAACAAAACTCAATGTTTTACCCTGTTATCGGTTAACAATACTCAATGTTTTTCCCCAGAATGATGGCTAAAGAAGAGCTTGTCTCAGCGCTGCAAACGTGTTCTAACATTCTGAAACCCGGCAAAACAAAGAAAATTAAGGCTGCACTGCTTCAACTACAGGATTTACTTGACAAATTCAAAAAGCCAGACAGTAAGGAAAAACAATTGCTGTCGCAAATTATCTATGACTTCTTTAAAAAGCAGACTTAAAATGTCTACTTTATCTTCTGAACTTCCAGGTGTTTCTGATAGTGCAGCTGTCGATGACATCACCTCTCCTGGGAAAACCCTCCAAAAGAAAACTGATCTGTTCCAACTGCAAAAAGTAACTGCAATTATGTAGAAAATTATCCTGTTCCATACTCAACTGATATATAAAGGATATAATATGCACCTTTAAAAAAATGATGCTGTATCTAGTGTGCGAGAAATCGAAAGGCATGTGTTTTCCCTCATTAAGTCACTGATGGAGATGAAAGGATCTCGAAGATCCAAGAAGATGAGCCAGTACGAGATGCTCCGAGAAGAAGCTCTGGACTTCATTGATCAGCTTGTGAGGTGAGTGGTGAAAGGATTTACGGTCATAATAAACCAAATACGAACCAATCAATGTTCTGATACTACAGTGGTTGGATCAATGTCTTTTCAACAGTTTAGATGAGCTTAATTTATCTGGATGTTACAGTTTTTGCCGGTGCTGCTCATGTTTGCATGTTTCCAGGTCCCACCTGGCTCCACCCGAATCCCAGCCCCTGTATGAGGTGTGCTACTACAGCTCCTCTGCAGTCCTGAGACGCCACCTCAACGCAACGCCCCGCACCTCCATCCAGACTGCACTCAGCAACCCCTACCACTACTTGAAGGTACTTTTAAAATCCGTTAACAGTGTGCGGGTTCATTTTCGTTCTTTGTCATCCCTGTCGGGCTCCTATGCCTCCTTTACAGTAAGTCGTGTGACGGATTGTCTTCAAAATTATCGTCATTACCATTGGTACACTTCAACCTTTTAACAAATCTCAGGTCATTTCTATGTAATTTTAAATGAGTGTCAGCAAATGCTTATAGTGTTACAACTACAGAAGTTGAAACTTTGATACTGTTGTCACGTGGTTCAGAATGAAGACTTGCGCAACGAAGATGGAACGGTCTCCAATGCTGCTCCGGACATATGCATTGTGTATAAGCTTCACCTGGAGTGTGGGAGGCTCATCAATCTGTACGACTGGCTCCAGGTAGGTCATTACAGGCAGGATGTTAGAACAGGAGGTAGGTTATGGCTCCAGGTAGGTCATTACAGGCAGTATGTTAGAACAGGCGGTAGGTCATTTAGGAAGTGTCAAACAAAACACTATCATTGGTATTATACCGTAAATACAATCATTAGTGAAATTTATCACACACACACACACACACACCTTGTCGGCAACCACGTCAACTAGCAGCCAATTCTTTTGGCACTGCTCATCCAACACGGAAGCCTTTAGTTCAGGTGTCCACGTTCCATGGAGGTTGGTTACAATCTCCCCTAACCTGGCATTCTAGGTCTTAATTGGGCTCTAATTGAAAGGAAAGACCAAAAACCAGCATACACTAGGCCCTGTTCACCAACTATACTTTCACGATTGAATTAACAGTTACCTGATCTGCACACAAGGAGTTGCAAGAAAGCGACTTGGCAAAGTAGATGAGTCTGCTTATCTATCCCATATCCCTGCCAGCGCAATGCCAAGTTGTTCTGCCGGAGAACCCATAGTCAGGCTCAAAGTCTAACCAGTTCTTGTGGTGTGTTGTGTATCCATAAGCTCAATTGCGTTTGTTAATGGTGGATGCATTCATGTCTAGTGTGTTTGGAAACAAACGTCCTAGAAATAAGAAGCAGACAGCTTGGTGTAATGTTCACAGATGACTGGTTGGAATCTCTGACTCCATCTAACCTGTGATGTTGTTGTAAAGCAAGGCCAAAATTTAAACCTGGACATCATGAAATTGGGACAGAAGAAAAATATAATAATTTCCAATTTTGCATTTTAGTAGACACCCTTATCCAGAGCGATTTACAGTAAGTACAGGGACATTCCATGGAGCAATTTGGGTTAAGTGCCCAAGGACACAATGACATTTCAGGAATCCAACAGACAACCTTCCGACTAATAGTCTGACTCCCCAAACTCAGAGCCACCTGCGCCTGTAATTTTTAGTGCCTGAAAATGTGGCTGCTTGTGTTGTATTGACTTTTTCTTTGGGTTTTCATCTCAGTTGGTAAATGTATGCCTTGTCTGCTGGCATATCGACTGAACCAACTGGGTTTGTCTTCATTTAAAGGCTTATGCTACTGTGGCCTCAGCTGCAGAAGGGAAGGATCCTGACTCTGCAGACTATGGAAAAGTTAATGAACTCAAACAGTATCCTTTAACTGTTCTATAATGCTTAACTGTAATATTTTGATGGTAAGATATATTGTGAAAGAATCACAATAGATATGATAGGTGTGAATCAGCACTCTTCAACCCTGTTCCGAGTGAACTACCGCTCTCCTCTTGGTCTCCTACAATGCAGCACATAGCTAACCATCCTGTAGGTCAGTGGTGCCCAACTCTCTCCTTGAGTACCTCCAGAGAGTCCTTGTGTTTGAACTACCCCTGAGCTAGCACACCTGATTCAACTTGTCTACTACAGTAATGAACAAGTCCTTGATTAGTGAATCTGGTGTACTAATTCAGAGCTACTGCTAAACTGGCACGGAACTGGAACTTGGGGAGATGGCTGGGAATAACTTCTGTAGGTCATGGGTTTTGTGTTCTACCGTATAGTTAATTGCACACACCTGGTGTACCAGGTCTATATAGTCCCAGATTGGAAGCTTGCACTGAGAAAGTGGAGCGGAACTGGCTGCTGGAGTGTCACTTCAGCCCAAATGTTCTTGCCTCAGCTAACTATTGGTATCGGTGTGCTGAATGAGGGTCGAAGTAACACAGTTAGCTCTCCGTATCAGGTTTGAAGATCAGTATAGACTAAATTCACCAGGGAAAAAACCCAATCCCCACACATTTTGTTCCTCAACTGTTTTTAAGTGCTCGTTTCATTCAGGCCGTATCGGAGTTGGAGTTCCTGGGGTTTATTAAATCCACCAAGCAGAAGACGGACCACGTGTCACGACTGACATGGGGCGGTTGCTGACTGGAAGATTGTTGTAGTTTTGCTGTCTTAGAAACACTTTGCAACTTTATTTAGGACTAAGAAAGTGTTCCAAAGAAGCTTCTGTAAATAAAAGTAGAATTTTGGTTAGTGGGAAAATGTGGTATTTTGTTCTGGAAAAACTGTTCTTGAGGGTTATTGGACACCATTGATTTAGAGTCAGTCGTTTTTTGGTTTTGTATGTAAAAGCTCATTTCAACTGAATCACTTTTAAAATGGTGAGAAATTGAATACCTACCTAGAGCTTAGTCCAGAAACTTGTGGAATATGACACCAGATCTCTTTCAAAGGCTGTAAAAAGCTATTCTGACTGGATATGTGTATTCCATCACATCCTGAAATGCAGAACGTATTCTGATCAGCTGAAAACTACTTGGTGCAAGAGTATTTATAGAAAGGTTTGAACAAAACCCTTAATTTCCTCTTCGGAATACCTGGTCAAATGTCTAAATGAGCAGTGCATATTGTAGGGAAGCACTGACTCTTATCCCGCAAAATTTACCAAGGCTAAGCATGGCTCTTAGGTGCGTTGCAGGCATTTAGCCATAGTTTATTGGCCATGTACTACACTAGCGGTTACAAGTAATTTCGTAATGTAAACCTCAACCATTAGCAATCAGGATTTGATGCAGGACAACACTTAACAATAACCAGTGACGAACTAACCAAAGACGATCTCATGTGTAAAATCATTTCTGATTTTGAAGTGTGTCTGTATGCAGTGGATGAACTTGGGCTACCACTGCAATGGGTAGGAATTCACTCACTCCTTATCAACTTGGTAATAGCCAAATTATGGTGGCATGGAATAACTGACAAATCCTGCTCATATCATAGGTGATGTGTCTACAAGTTAGCTATTTACCATGGAATATGGCCAGTATGCCATGGCAGCTGGAACAAACTTATACATAGGTCTCAGCATTTAAACCATCTGGTTTATAATGCAAAAAAATCTGTTCTTCATTATAGCATTATCCTGTCGTAACAGCATGAAACTTGAAATCAAGTTAAAACGTTTTATTGTTTGATTTTCCACTAAACACAAGTTTGAAAGAAATACAATTGAAAAAAAACATGAATAAAACAGTTTGAAAGGAGAAAAATTTCAGTCAACTCAATTTACACTTGTAAAGTCCCAAACAAAATAGGACCCGGAGCATCTGCAAACTCATGTCCAAGCCAAACTAACCTGTATCGTTCAATTGCTCATATTCACCTGCAAACCTTGCATCGATTTCTACATTGCTTTATCATATATATACACACACACACACACAAAACAATGAATTAAGTCTGGAATGCTAGGTGTTCTTTATAAAAGAGTGAGGAATTATCGATACAGGTACAGCAGGAGAAACGTAAGCCACTGGAGAAGGTCCATAATTGTACATTAGGAAGCACCTAGTTTCTTACGAGAGAGCAATACTCACTGGCAACGGCTTACATAAACCTTGGCCCAAAGGAGAACTATGGCACAGTAAGAAACGTTTCATGAAACCAACTTCATCTCTTGCTATATTGTCAAAGGTTTTAAATCTAGCTTCCAGCAGGAGACATTCTGTTTTCAAAGTCTGCGTCTCTCAGGAAACATCTGGAATTAATAAAGGCAGAAAGAAATCCACATTAACATTACCTTTAGATTGTTTCCATCCAGGTGTCAGTTTTACCTTCTTACACTCAATACAATCATACTTCATTTGAGAAATAAAACCTTTAAAGGAATCGACTCACAGCTTGCGGGTTGCTCTCCAAATCTTCGCATCAATTGGTCATGTGTAAACTTCACAAAAGTATCGTATTGTTCTATAATAGAAATGTAGGAGTAGAGGGGGTTAATTTCACTGCAACTGTTAATCAAACACTTTGATACAGCGTACTACAATGTGTATTTCCACTGTACCAGTCTGACAACTAAATTAGAGATGTAACGGGTTCAAGTGTCACAGTTTACTGCGGTTTAAAAAACAGTTTTCATACCATGGCCATTATCTCATTCAAGGTATTGCATTAATATAAAGTCAAGATTATTCAGACGGCTAAAATTACACAGAAACATATCAACTTCAGGTGATAAAAAAATCTCTAAATTGAGACATTTCCACTGCTCCATAGTTCAGTGGCAGTGTGCTTTACAATGACGTGTTGTGGGAAAGTTTGTATCCTATTAAAGTGCCACATTTAAAGTCACCTGAGCTCTTGGATATGACCCATTGTACTGCCAACGTTGGTCTATAGATTTTATGGCTATGCACCTGTGAACAAAAGTGTGGCTGAAATACCTGAACTTAATAATTAGCAAGGATGTCCACATACCTTTGGCCATATAGTGTACATTTCTGTGTGTACAAACATTTTATACATAAAAAAATATTTTTAATAACACAGTTATACTGCGATATGTTCTAGAATGGTTATATCATACCGTGAAAATCTCATACTGTTACACCCTTATTCTGGATTGTGTATTTTGACTTTACAAACCTGCCAACTTGGAAGTCATGGTCTCCTCATATTCCTCTCGAACCTTGTCTTCACGCTCCTTCAGAAGACGTTCACAGATCATGCCAACCTGTCTAAGAGTGAATAAGGGCTGTTCTTTCCTCGATGGAGACGAACCTCCAGGAGATGTGCCTGCAGATGACACAAGGTGAACAGCATTACTTGTCCGTGTTTCTCACAGGAGGTTGTGTCAGGTAAAGACAAAACCCTCTAGGGATTGTAAATTTGAACACTTAAATGCATCATTCCTGTGCATGTTGCGAGGAAAACAGTCTGGTTCTGTGAAGAAATGTTGTACTTTTCTAAACAATCTAACCTTACAATACATGCAGATTTATCAACTTGTAAAATGCAGGCCATTTTGTCCACCTTAACATTGATGTGTATGTAGTTAGTGAAAGATATCCCAGTGAAATATTGCAGTACCAATATTTTGTCCTCATTCTAAAACTGGTTGGACAAAGAATTTAATTAATTAATTGGCACCACTGAATGTGTGAAGCAATGTTCAGGCTTCCAAACACTAACGAACCTGTCATACTGGAACCACTAAGGTGGGGTGGAGACTCTGGAGAGTAGCAGCCCTCTGTCTGTAGGTAAACCCCGTCCACGTGCTTTCTCTTCTGAATGCGTTTGTACTCCTGTTTGATGTTGTTCAGAATTTCCTCTGCGGTAAGACGGTACATAACCATGGTCAACATTATTCAAGGGAGAATCTACACTCTCACCGGCTACTTCAGTAGGTACACCTGTTCAACTGCTCGGAAAACGCAGATATCTAATCAGCCAATCACATGGCACCAAGTCAGTGCATTTAGGCATGTAGACATGGTCAAGATCTGCTGAAGTTCAAGCCAAGCTTCAGAATGACGAAGGTGATTTAAAGGGGATCCGCGGGGCATAGCAACCTAAGATGCTCCAATGCTGGACAGTCTGTTTCAAGCCTAAGTATGGCTTCTCCCCAGCACGAGGCACGTTGTCTGACAAAAGCCTTCGGTGTTGGATGAGCAGTGCAAAAAATATTGGCCGGCTCAGCAACATGTGGTTGGATGAACACCCAATACATCTCACATCTGTTCAAGGAGTTGCAGAGCTGCCAAAAACGCAGGGTTAATGGGACTATTGGAAAAGACCGATTTAAAGGGGAGAAAAATGGGTGGGTGGCTGATTTAAGGTACTTTGAACATGGCATGGTTGTTGGTGCAAGTTGGGCTGGTGTGATTATTTCAGAATGTGCTTATCTACTGGGATTTTCCCACGCAACCATCTCTTGGGTTTACAGAGAATGGTCTGAAAAATTAAAATATCCAGTGAGCAGCAGTTCTCTGTGTGAAAATGCCTTTATGATGTCAGAGTTCAGAAGAGATCGGCCAGACTGGTTCTAGATGACAGAAAGGCAACAGTAACTAAAAAAACCACTTGTTACAATTAAGGTATGCGGAAACAAAAGCAAGGTAACAGCATGGTAACCCGCTGTCACAAAGCTCACATGATCTCAAACTGGTTTCTGAACATGACAATGTGTTCACTGTACTCAAATGGCCCCCACATTCACCAGATCTCAATCCAATCGAGCACCTTTGGTTTGTGGTGGAACGGGAGATTCGCATCATGGATGTGCAACTGAAATCTGCAGCAGCTGCGTGATGCACTAAAGTCAATAAGGGCCAACTGAGGAATGTTTCCAGCACCTTGTTGAATCTACGCTAAGGAGAATTAAGGCAGTTCTGAAGG
Organism: Umbra pygmaea; assembly: GCA_016801145.1. NCBI lineage: Eukaryota > Metazoa > Chordata > Actinopteri > Esociformes > Umbridae > Umbra > Umbra pygmaea. The sequence continues at coordinate 53,815 of JACXGM010000807.1, forward strand.
GGTCCAACCCAGTACTAGCAAGTTGTACCTAATGAAGTGGCCGGTGAGTGTATGTCAAACAACTGTTATCACATAATGGAGGCCTTGCGTTACAATACATTCGGTGTCACTACTTTTGGATGTGCATTATGAAAGGACAAAGACATTTCGGAGAACATGTCAACACATTAATCTATGTTTTTTCTGCAATAACCAGAACAGCTTGGCTATTAAAACCTATCTGCATGTCAACTACGTAAGCTGGCCATGCACACTGCCCTGGTTAATATCTGTATGAATTCAGGTTCAGTTGTGAGCTACATACCAGTTGACAGTCTGGACGACACCTCTCCAAATGGTGATGGTTCCATGCGAAGGTATTTCCGTGGGGACGAGGATGGGGAAACCGGGATACACCTTCTCCTTTTGGGCGACGTCGAATTCAGTGGATCAAAATCCATGGTCCTTTTCAGAGTCGCTCCACACGCCATAATTTGACTCTTAAGGAGGGTCTAGCTACTAAGACCGAACAAGGGACAGTGTAACTTTACAGTGGCTCTCGCTCTTATGATGGAAAACACAAAAGAAAATGGCTTTCAAGCTAACGTTTGCTAAGAATTTCCGTTTATCTTGGTGATGGGTTTTCAGCTAAGTGTTAATTAGATAACTAGCATAGCAACTTCGACAAGTCCACAGATGAGTTAGCGACTGTTGTTAGCTGCTGCACCGTTAGTTCTCTATCTGATTTATAAAGCTAACTGAGCTAATACTCGCTAGCGTTAGCCAAGCAAACAAAAACACATTCTTCACCTTCAGGCCTCCTTTGCAATCACTCCAACGCCTGTGTCTCTTTGGACTTTTCTTTTTACCTATCGTACATTTGTCTGGCTTTCCTGTACTAAGTTATAAATTCTGACTAATATATCTCTACCGACAAGCTTGAAAGCCAGATAGCTTCTTGTTTTTTTATTGCCTGAGCAGCCCGTCTATTTCTCGTGTTGGTGACGTCAAATACTTAACTCATCTTAGGTGGGCATGCGCCTTTCTGACTGGTGATGGTGGGAGTTGTAGTGCAGACATTGCGCATCCAAATCAAATGTTATTTTTGACTTGCTTCATGAAAACAGGTGTAGAATAACGTTCATATATTTATTTACATTGTCCAAAAGGCAGATTTAACAAAAAAAAGTTAAAATAGAAAACATTCATATTAATGTGTATACAGTAATACAAAGTGTATGTATGTGTGTGTGTGTTGATGTTGCTTGTACATATACTTAATAACAAAGGGTTGTGCAAAATACAAGATCAATGCAGTTAGCCTGATAATCATGTGATAATTAATTTGCAGTGTCTTTTAATGGTAATATTTATTGGGGGTAGATGTTGTGCAAGTTTCTGTTGGTTAGACAGCACTGGTACCGTGTTCCATTACTGCCAAGCGGTAGTATAGAGAATCTAATATATGGAGCTGTGGTCATTGGCTGGTGAGAAGGTCATCATCATGGTTGCCAGGCAGGTTGGACCTGGTGATGAACCCAGCCAATCGCACCACCGCTGAAGTGCCTTTTGAGTGTGGCACAAGCAGTGATGCAAACTGGGTGTTAACACCCCTACTTTTACGAATCGTACAATGGGATCTTTAGTGACCACAGAGAGTCAGGACACCCATGTAACGTCCCATACGAAAGACGGCCACCTATGCACCCGTGTCCCCAAGAGTAATGTTTCCGAAACTTTTACTTCTGCTTTACCACCTACTGAATTTTGTAGTCAAAAGATACTCTCTCTTGTGCATTACACAAGTAAGCCTAGGTCTCATGAGTCTTCTCGAGTACCTCCCCCCCAGAGAGGCCAACTACCCCCAGAGAGGCCAACTACCCCCAGGGTCCTTATAACTCTGGTTGAGAAACACTTGCCTAGAGCCATGGATCACAAACCACTCCTGGGGGACCTCCAGCCATGCCATATATTAGATGAATCACAGAGCTAGCACACCTGAATCAACTTTCGAACTAATCATCAAGCCCTTACAGTTAATTAATTACAGGTAATATTTCATAGACATTTTGAAATAATTTACTTAAAAAATGTTGTGTAAACCGTTACAAACTTGATCAGACTATTGGCTGCTCTGACTCCACAAGAGGGCAGTACTATACTTCACACAACAAGGCGCATAAAGTAAGCTGAATAAATGTCACATTTTTGTTCATGTTATACCTATGATTTTACACAAAATATTTGCATCCTAGGAAGACAATGAAAAAATAAAGATCTACTGGTTTTTCACTGACTACGAGCCAGTGTTGCGTTGACAAGTATTGGTTAGTGTTTGATGGTAAGCTTTTTGGAGGAAACACTGGAAATTATGTTTTTAAAAGTCGGAAATAGGATGAGTCATTTCAAATATAAATAAAAAACACCTTTGTATGGCACCGCTCTAATTAAATCTGTTTTATACTATATATGAACTACAAGCATTACAATGTCAAAATGAACAGGGTCATTCACAGTCAAAAAAGAACCAACTAATTTACCTACACACATTTTAATGGGACAAGATATGCATTCCAAACACAGTGCTAAAAATTACACAACTGTACACTTTATCTTCAATATTTCCTTCTAAAAAATAAAACAATGATATGCTTTTGAAAACAATGAACTAATAAGTACAGTATAGAGCTACATAGACTTCTAAGCACTGCATTTCATGTTTCTACAACTGTCAGTGCCGTGCTAGTTGGGGTAGTGTAGGGGAGGGTGGGGTAATATGAGCCAGTCGATAAGTTGACTCACCGCCTGTATCTGGGAACCGATACACAATTTTTGTTATATGACAAAAATATTTGTTTGCATTTTCATCTTGATGTGGAAGGAAGAACCATGAGGATGAATTGGTAGATATATTTCTGCACATAAACTGTTTTTTGGAGCATATCAGGTCTAATCGGTCTCACATCAAAAGTAATTTATCTCGGTTAAAAACGTTATATTAGATATGTTGATGAACTGGCAGTGTGTACATACATTAGAGTTAATTAGCAAAATAAAAAATCTTTAGTACTTAGTAGAGCACCCTTTTGCTGTTATGAACTGCTGCAAACGAGATGCATAGCCAAACACAAGCCTCTGGCAGTGTTCCTGAGGTATTTTATCCCATTCCTCATGAGCAATGGCCTCCAGTTCAGTAATATTCTTGGGTTTGCATGCTGCAACAACCTTCTTCAAATCCCATCAGATTTTCTATGGGGTTCAAGTCTGGCGAATGTGATGACCACTGTAGAATCTTCAAGGACTTATTTTGCAAACAAGGCTTTGTGGACTTTGAGGTATGTTTGTGATCATTGTCCTTTTGGAAGGTCCAATTATGCCCAAGCTTCAGCTTCCTCACAGGTGGCATGATGTGTTCTCCTAGGATTTCCTGATAATTCAATGAATCCATTTTGCCTTCCACACACTGCAGGTTTACTGTGCCAGATAATGCAAAGCAGCCCCAGAGCATCACTGAGCCCCACTATGTTTGACTGTGAGTAAAGTGTAATTTTCAGCATATGCTTCATTCTACTTCCTCCAGAAATACCGCTGATCCATTGTGCCGGAAAGTTCCAGTATTGTTTCATCGCTCCACAGAACAAAATCCCAACACCTCTGTGGCTTCTTTATATGATTTTGAGCATATTGGAGCCAACGTTTCTTGTCTTTTTTGGTCAGTAGTAGAGTACATCTTGGAGTTCTGGCATGGAAACCTTCTGCGTTTAGGATACACCTTACTGTGCTCACTGAAACAGCAGTACCTGTTGCCACCAAGTCTTGCTACAGGTCTTTTGCAGTCACATTAATGTTTTTCACAATCTGCCGTCAACAAAAAGCCGTTGATAGCTTACCTTTTTTACTCCATCCAGGTGGTGTAACCACTGTTCCCTTCACTTTGAACTTGCAAACTTTGCTTCCAACAGTGACTCTGGGAACATTCAGTGCCTTTGCTAGCTTTTTGTATCCTGTTCCTTGTTTGTGAACAGGATGCCCAATGATCTGATTTGCAATGGGGGTTGAATAATTATGATTACAACTCTATGTCATGTTTATAGGCTGAAAATTTTGCTATTATTCCAAACATACCAATGAGAGAATACAAACGTAAAACAAACTATCTGTGGATGTTTCTCAAAATAATAAAAGTTCAATTCAACTTAAGGCTTCCAAGGGATAAAGCTGTGTCCTTTTGTCAGTGGAATTAAGAGATCTATAGGTGCAGATAAAGATGACGTGAACCTGGTGATCTATTGGTAAAGAAGGTCATAGAAATATCCAGATAAACAGTAAACTAAACATGGAACGGGCCAAGGTGACCAGGAGTCTCCGACCCTACTCACTCCAGGAGGGGCCACCAATACAAATAGTTTGTAATAGTTAGTAGGCCTGTTTTCCCAAATTGCCCAATTTCCCTGTCAGCTGGATCAACTTACCCCTAACATGTGACAAGTTAAGCCACAAAATCACGTCTTTTTGGGACCCCATATTTTGTTGTCTATTTGAGTTAGGCACACTGCTAAGGATTCAATTGATAGCACACATCCAGAAATTGTGGTGTATGCATTTGTTTTATTCCTGTCTTATATTGCCTTGGATATAGGTTGACATTAGTAAAAAACAGCTCATATTACCCCACTCTACCCTATATTAAATGATTCCATTATAGGTTATTCCTTTACAGTCACATGGTGCCAAACAGTATCAGACCGCATCTGCCGAGGTATCTCCAGAGACCGACAGGGTGGCAATGGCCACTTTAATAACGGAGTTTGTACAGTTAGCCGTGGATTTGTAGGCCGTGCCTGAAGATTTTACGCTCCTGCTAAGGTAATCAGACTCGCCACTGTTGTCCAGCAGCTGAGAAGTTCCCCTGCAGGTCTTCCAGATGTTGAGGACAGCCCGACGCATGTCCTTGCTCCTCAGTGCGTAGATGACAGGGTTGATGGTAGAGTTGAGCAGCGAGAGCATGCAGCAGAAAGCGAAAACTGTCTTGATGAAGTCATTCATCTTCCAGAAGAGGTCGTAGACCATGATGGCTAGCACAGGACCCCAGCAGATTATGAGGACAACCAGGATCAACACCAAGGTCTTCGCCAGCCGGACGTCCATGCGGGTCTGTTCGGGCCGCACTGTCTGAACCTTTCGGCCTTCCGCCGTGTAGACGATAACGCTCTTCTGCGAGGTGCGGCTTATCATGCGCACCGCATGGTGATGGGACTTCCACAGGATGAACATGTAGGAATAGATGATGAACAACAGCAACACGCTGGTTATCCCTATCCAGAACATCAGGTACGTCTCGTCGATGAGCGGGAAAATGTCGGAGCACACCGAGTTCAGCCGCTCACAATTCCAGCCCAGTAGGGGGAGCACAGCGATGACAATGGAGATGGTCCACATCACGGAGAAGGCGACCACAGCCTTGGCCTTGGTGACGATCTGCTTGTAGGCCATAGGCCTGTGGATCGATATATAACGGTCTATCGCTGTGAGGAAGAGACTGCCAACGGAGGCAGTGAAGGAGGCAATGACTCCACTGAGCTTGAAGAGGAATACATTAGTGCTGTCCTTCCGGTGCAGGACGTGAAAGTCTAGGAAACTGTACACAAATATGACACTGCCCAGAAGGTCGGCCACGGCCAAGCTGCCTATGAAGTGGTAGGATGGCCGGCAGCGCAGCGTCCGGGAGTGTAGGATCACACACAGTACGACAAGATTCTCGAGCACTGTGAAGGTCCCCAGGGTGAGGGCGATGACTGCTACTACCAGCTGCTGACTGGGGGTTAGGACCATAAAGCATTCCATGTCCACTAGGTCTTTCCCACAGTGGGTAGAACCCCCCGTCTCAACAAAAGTTCCATTGCCAGGCAGGTCAGAAAAGTTAGTCGGATAAATGGAGTTGCTATTATAGATTAGCTCCTCGTCTGCGGGCCCAAGTCCAGGGAAAGAGTTACTAAGTGGAACTGAGTGAGCCTTCGATAAGAGGAATCCGGCCTTGGTGAAGCCAGAATCAATGGACAGGTCATTGTGGCTCACGTCATTGGAGGATACATACTGCAAAGCAGTAGTTATTGTTCGGAAAGTGGTGTCAGCTATTCCATCCAGAGCAGACTTCATGGCTGCCCAGTTGAGGGTTAGATGTGTAGCATTAGATGAATATCTAAAGGGAAAAGTACAAGACATTTTGAATTGTGTTTAATTGAGATGAGCACTCAAAAAATTAGTAGGAGGCATTTAACTGTGTTGTGTTTTTTGCTTCTTTAAAAAAAACTTTTTCAAGTGAGTTGGTGATGCTGGGTTTTCAAATCATGCTGAATTATTAAGATTTGACCAATTGATTAGAAGACTGGAAGCCTGGTATGGAAAGACAGTATGTTAAAAAAAATTTAATACAGTTATTCTCTCTTTAAATTTGTTTTGCTTTACTGTCATCACAGGAGACATGACTCAAATGTTTATGGGACATGTGATTAACATACATCCCGAAATGGCTCCTTTAAATAAGATATAGACAAAAATTACACAAACATATATATATACATATATATATACATATATATATATATATATATATATATATATATATATATATATATATATATATATATATATATATATATATATATATATATATATATATATATATATATATATATATATATATATATATATATATATATATATATATATACATACATATATAACATAAAGAAAATATCCCCAAATGTATCTCAGTGTCAAGACATATAAATACAAATATCTCTAAATATATTAAAGGCACTATGAAAAAAATAAGGACTGGAGTGCTTGGAAGTTAAAAGAAAATCATGAACGTACGCACGTGCTCCTTGTTAAGGGATAGCGTGAAGAAGCCTGAAGAAAGCTGTTTGTGCCACTACGTGTGGGTTATTGCCAAGTTATCTTTTTAATATGTACATGATTTCTATATGAAATAGCCATCTAAATAAAGGCCCCTTTTATTATTCCTAGAAGAGTGTCTTGGATCTATTTTTTTAATTTATGGTAAAAGCATGCTGTGTACAAATTTATAATGATGAACAGTTTTACATTTACTGTTATGATTGACTATTAAAAGGTAATGCCCCTTGAAAACCATTTGTTTAACACACATTTTTTTTTAAGTTCCTGGGTCTGTCCAACTGATGCTAAAGAAATAAAATAATCCCAGGATGTTGGGTTGATCATTTTCCACAACATGAATTATGTCTATTATTTAACCAACTGTGCTGGGCTAAAACAACACAAACACGGATGATTTCAAGCATTATTTTATGTGATTGGTAAACGTTTTTAACTATAGGCCATTTTAAATGTATTTTTTGGTGAGAATGTTGCTGGGGATGTTGTTGACATCGCCATGTCCACCAGCTGACTCTCCAGCAGATGTTTCTCAGACAATAGTGAGAGAAATAACATTCTATTTAACATGATTAAGACTAGTAACTTTTTGGAAAACGCCGTAAAAACATCGCATTAAGTAGCCTATCATCAATGTCTGATGAAACCTCAAAACGAATTTTAATAACTGTTCGGTCTGGGACCCAGAACAAGTAGGCTACAAAAAATCTTAACATTCACAACATATGTTTTGTTAATGGAAAAATATGCTAATTTTTTATCAAGGCAGGGTCGATGTAGGTCAATCTCTCAGTCTAATTATTTAAAGGATCACCTTTCAAAATAATTATTTATTGAATTATGCATCAAGAGAACCTATTTACTCTTAAATATGTTGCTTTCATTTATATCAATCTAAAGATTGGTAATCAGTAAATACGTATTGCTTTAAAACGTATGGCTTCATTTATAAGTAAAATTCTCAAAAATTGAAATAAAACACAATGACAAATTATATACGTGATTTTCCATTAATAAAAAAGTTGATAATGAGTTGGTATGGGTACACACAAAATGTACTTCTACCGATCTAGCTATAAAACTGTGTGACGATGCCCCATAAGAAAGACTAACAATACCAGGAGTTAAGAATACGCTTCAGCTTGCAGGCATCATTTACCGTACGAGGTTACCGCAAATCAATAAAAAAAGCAATTTCGAGTGCATTTCATGTTGGAGTTAAGCAGTTCTTACCTTCACATCCGTTCCACCCAAAAAATGAAGGTGGTACATTTTCCAGATTGTATTTAGACTATATGCCAATAAGAGTGTCCACTTGTCAATCTCAAGAATCGTACTATTTGATTTCAATAGTAGGCTATATTTAACTAAATCAATCGCATGAAGTTTTAAAAAATCGTTTGCATGGCGACATTTTTTTTATACATTGAGTCTCGCATCCGTGTTTAGTAATGAAGTTACACAGATATGTCTCCGTCCATCTGAGACGGGTTTATTATTTACAAGGATTCGCTTTGTGCGCTTCTGTTGTCACGTGTTCTGAGGTGCCACCGCGCGGAGTTTTGGACCTGTAGTGCGCTCGCCTCGCATCTCAACATCGAGGCTCCGTCAATGAGACACACCCTTATTTAACCTCCATCTTCATCATCATCGAGACCTGTGTTTGAGTTAAAGGAATGCATTTCCCCTGAATTCTTAAAGCATAATTTTATTTTAGGTAAATCACTATTTTTAATGTCCCCGTCAAGTATGAGAAGCCGCCTAGGCCAAAATTCAATACTTCCCTTGCACATACATATACTGCTTCTAGCACTTGCACATACATATATACTTCACTTGCACATACATATAAACTGGTACTAAACATTTACACATAGGCTACACATATATTTCACTTGCACATACATATATACTTCACTTGCACATACATATACTTTACTTGCACATACATGCATTCTTTCCTCGCATATATACTTCTCTCGCATATACATACTTCACTTGCACATGCATGCATTCTTCCCTCGCATATACATATATACTTTACTCGCATATACATACATACTTCACTTGCACATACATGCATTCTTCCCTCGCATATACATATATACTTCACTCGCATATACATACATACTTCACTTGCGCATACATATACTTGACTAGAAGTGGGGTATAAGAATGTATGTTATTTGGTCAATTTGTTGAGTTAGATACTTATTTACGTTGACTACTTAGGCTAACTTAAATAACAAAACCTCTTATCATGAAGGCAAGGTATTGCACCGCGGTAAAGATGGTTCTATTTTCCCACATTCGAATGCTCCAGGGTTACGACACAACTTCTTTGGCCGTGCCGACATCCGAGTGCCACAAGTCGGACATTAACTACTGTAGCTATCGGTGGACGGAGTAGTTAAGGACCAAAGTAAAAAAAATGTGGGTATAAAACCATCTTTACCGCGATGCACTACCTTCCTGATCGGAGGTTTTGTTATTTAAGTTAGCCTAAATAGTCAAAGTAAATAAGTTTCTAACTCAACAAATTCACAAGGCTATTGTTTCCAGACGGGACGCAAACCCAACTTTTTAGGCTAACCCAGCCTTCCAACTCGGCCGCCAACCAAATTAACACATACATTCTTATACCCCACTACTTCCGACTTTTGGCATTTATGTACAAGTCAAGTATATGTATGTGTAAGTGAATTATATATGTATGCGCAAATGAAGTATGTATGTATTTGCGAGTGAAGTATATATGTATGTGCAAGTGAAGTATGTATGTATATGCGAGGGAAGTATATATGTATAGGCGAGTGAAGTATGTATGCGAGTGAAGGATATATGTATGTGCAAGTGAAGTATGCATGTATGTGCGAGTGAAGTATATATGTATGTGCAAGTGCTTTGTACAAGTATATATGTATGTGCAAGTGCTTTATACAAGTATATATGTGCAAGTGAAGTATATATGTATGTGCAAGTGCTTTGTACAAGTATATATGTATGTGCAAGTGAAGTATATATGTATGTGCAAGTGAAGTATATATGTATGTGCAAGTGAAGTATATATGTATGTGCAAGTGCTTTGTACAAGTATATATGTATGTGCAAGTGCTTTATACAAGTATATATGTGCAAGTGAAGTATATATGTATGTGCAAGTGCTTTGTACAAGTATATATGTATGTGCAAGTGAAGTATATATGTATGTGCAAG
>JACXGM010000808.1:5856-39126 GCA_016801145.1 Umbra pygmaea
CACATGGTTGTCAGAGGATTCCCTTTCTGCTGCTTTGCCTCATGCATAGCCTTACGCGTCGTCAAACACACAGATAATGTACATTATGAACTAATGTCTTTACGCAGCCTCTTCAAAGGAGCCTTTATATATGAATGTGCAGTGCACTTAGATTGACACTGCTTAATTTCCTTGTGGATAATTAAGGTATCTCATAGATGGAGCAAGATTTTATGCGTAGGTTTCCAATGGCAATAGAGAATCAGTTGTTGACTCAATAAGGATGACAGAATGACATACAATCTTGTTGATGTTTAAGTATTTTTAATGAAAATGTGCGTACAAACACACACAGACACGGTCACTGGTGTGACTGTTGCTCAGCAACTATAAAGAAAAACCCATGTCAAAATCAGATTAGGAACTGTAAACCAAAAAAAAAAAAAAGTGTATTACATCATTTTTAGAAGCCGTTAAACCCACGTCAAGAAGCGGGACAACGGGATGAGGAGAGTGGATGGCCAGCGAGGGATACCCGGTTCGTCTACCAGTAACAACATCTCGTATGAACACATTACTTTCAGGTAAGATGCTGCTGCATGATGCTGTGAAAAAGCAAGGTAAACTAAGGTAAGCAATGGTAAACTACAAACATGGGCAAGGGAGGAAAACAGAGTTAGCATGCCCTTGATGGGTGTGCTTAATGTCATTGTCCGTTCTGCTTGGCAACCAAGAGCATGTATTGTTGCCATATATTTTCTCCCCACTGAGTAAACAACACAAGCAGATGTGCATATGCCTCGCACAATAACATGTCATGCAGTTTAAGAGCTGAAAGTAAGTGGTTAGATAACAGTCCTACCTGCCAAGAAATGTTTGACTATTTGACCTTTTATGTTTAAATATTTAAACTCTGTCAAAGGTAAGACATCAAGAACATTATAGGAAATAGTAATATTTGCATTTACAGCATACTGCTCAACAAAATGACAATATATTCCAATATACTGCAGGAAATACTACAGTAGTTGCTGTAGTGTTTTTGTGCAAAACTGTTCATGTGTGCCAGAGTGTGATGTAGCAGTCTAAACTCCATACTACAGAACACACCTTGGCCTTTCTGTCATAAAACAACCACCCCCAAAAATTATAGTATGCTTAAACATTTAATTCATAAACTACAGTGAAAACTATGGCATAAATATAGCAATACTACTCGACTACTCTCATATTACACAAAAGCTGTTATTAGGAACAACATTTCGACTGTCTGCCTATGTGCCATGATTATGTTTATAACTAAAATATATCATGATAAACAAAACATTAGTTGACAAGTGATGCATTAGACCAGGAAAATACATGAGATCATTGCCAAAAGGTTTGAGGAGGAATAACTAGTAGTTGAGTAAAAAAGATATTTGTGACCAATACTGCACATACACAACATGGCTGAGATCTTTAGTCTGGAGCCAAGAAGCAGAAAATATCCAACCCACTGCTACTCAATGAATTAAAATGGCACAAATTGACCTGGATAAAAGCATTGTGGCATAGGCTCCAATGTTGTTGATTCATTTTATACTCTCTTCTGAACTTCGGCTGCCTTTTTCAATGCGGGGTGAGGCAAATGTACTGTTTGTATATATTTTTTCTGCTGTAATAATGATGCAATTTTTTTTTCAAATCCAGTCTGTCTGAAATCTACCTACAGCAGAATTTAATTAGCTGCTCTGCCTCAAAACAAGCGTGGATGCACAATTTCTTAGATGCTGAATATCTTACCCAGAAGCAGAAAAGGTTGTGCTGCATTCTTAAAAATTTCATTGAGGTGTTTTCTTGCACCTAGCACATAGCAGGATGAAAATGTAAAACCCTTTCTGTCAGAAAAAACTGGCAATATAACCGCACTTTGTGAACCAATGTCCTCTGCTTTTGCTACAAAAAGTGCAATATACAGTTTATTTAGCAGGCAAGAAGACAATAAAGCAGCTGTTTTATTGACCTTATTGTCATACCTGAGTGAACGTGTGCCTGTAACTAAACTAGCAAGCCAGCAGAATGTAGTGAAATTCTACAATATTTCTGTATTCTATTGCTTATTATTTTGTACTGTACTTATATGATACATTTTTTACTACAGATCCCAGCATGATCTAGTGCAGGGGTGCCCACACTTTTTTGTATGATGATCTACTTTTAAAATGTTCAACTCAATGAGATCTACCAACTTAAAAATAATTTATTAAAAAAAAAAAACACTTAAAATGCATGTATCTCTATGTGGAATTCTTCATATAGAGAAACGTTAATAAATGTTGATTGTTGATTTTCCATTTTAACACTGAACTCAAAACATCTACAACACAACAGATTACAATAGCCAGTTTATGATAGACACCAAACTCAACCGGAATGATACCTCTGTGGATGCCTTTGCTTTTAGGCTTGGGCGACTAAAAAGTGACTGTTGACCAGTTAATTGGAGATTTCAGTTCGTTCACCTTTGTTTTTCTAAGCTCGCTTCTTACAGGAAAATCGTTTTCATAGATTTTATTAAGTGTCCAAAAATGTTTGTCAACGTTTCCTTTAATTGGAAAATAAATAGGCTACTTGTTTGGCAGATGAAATGAATGCATTAAGAAAAGGACATCGCATGGAAATGGTAAGTTTTAGGCTTTTTGCTTGGTACCGCACTCATTTTCAAATATTAGGAATTTATTTTACATTTGTATTTTGCAAATTAATGTCATATGTGCTACCGAATACGGAGATTAGGCCAAGCTTCACTGTTTTGCGCTCCGAGTCCGAAGATCTTGGAAATCGCGAGGCAGACTAAACGTTAGTTGTCATGGCAACTGAATAAAAAAAAATCTTGCCTGGTCAAAATGTATTCGTTAAGTGCAGGTCAGAAAGAAACTAAATGGAGAAGTAATGATGTTGTTATATTGATTTCTATGAAAATAAAAATGTAGCAAAAGCATTTATTAAAAATGTGCGATCTACCAGCATTGTCTTTGCGATCGACTGGTAGATCGCAATCGACCTATTGGGAACCCCTGATCTAGTGTTTTACTGATGTTGTTTTGAAAACTGATCAGCTTGTAGTTTTATAACTTAAATCGATCAGGATAAACAGTCAGGGACACTGTAGGCATATTGTAGAATGGGAGGCAATATCAGAACACTCAATAATGGGAAGACAGGAATTAAATTTGGACAGGCAACACTGTTACATGACACCCAAGGGCCGTCATTATCTAGTAAGCATATTTCCAAACAGCACTCAAAACACCTCTCATGCCATCCTCCAAAAAAACGGTCATGTGTAAAGCTATCTTTAAATGACATCTACCTTAAACCTTTTGAAGGCACATGTATCTTTAGGGACTAAGAGCGGAGCGGCCTTTGATGTCCATCAGATAAAGCCTTCGTGTTCTGCAGCCATATAACCCAAAGGACTCACAACTTAGAATCGATTTGTCTGAGAATTCTCTCAGAAAGGTTAATCACAAGCCCGAGAGGGAGACGAACTGAAGAAAGAGTGAGAAAGATAGTGGGACTTCGAGAGGGGGGGGGAGGTTATATATTAAAATAAATTAGCCAAGATTCTACATTAAGGATAACATTTTAACATCTTTAACAAATAACATTTTAACATCTTTTTGGTGAAAGCTGGGAACCAAATTGCATTAATGAAAGAGGTGTTCATTTGGCTCCCTGATATGCATATTGCCTTTTGAACCAGAGAAGGCAGTATCTGTAGACAAGTCCTGAAAACATGTTTTGAAGATGGTAATTCCCAGCTGCAGGAATACTACTTAATGAGGATAGAAAAATCTTTTTTTAATTTTGAATGGTGAAATTTATTTGAACTCACATTTCAAATTTTTATAATAGGCACATTGTTAAGCTTTACATAAAAAATAATTGCTGTGTTTATACAGTAATTCTACCAAAATATTTAAGCAAATATATTTGCCAATTACTATTGCCATTAGGGCAAACTCCAATAACATCAATACTATTTTAATGCACAGTACCGTGGCATCCACTACTATTGGCACCATTCACCTATACTATTGGCACCATTCACCTATACTATTGGCACCATTCACCTATACTATTGGCAAAAAGGCTGTGAAAAACAGGTCTTCATTGTTCATATATTTGATCTTTCATTTCAAAGACATTCTGATTCATATTTTACATTAATAAATGCACCTGAGTGAGTAAGAACACTTAAGGAGTGGAAGCAATGATTTCCTGTTTCACTGGGATATCCTGTAAATATGAGGTGACACACAGACCAAATTACCAGTCAGCCATTACTATGGACCATTACTGGAGAATACAATAATAATGAAAAAATGTAAATTGTTGTTTTAATATTTTGGATGGATGAAAAAAAGACCTTCCTTCACAGGGCATTTTGCTCTAATTTACCAAGGCTGATAATATTAGCAGAGGCTATCTGAATCATAGGGAGTTATCAATCTAAAATTTAACAAAGCAATCAGTATTGCTTTATTTGTTGAGTTTTTTATTTACATCTCCCTAGGATGCAGGTGCAGTCACATAATCACAGACTTGATTGGCTTTTGATCGTGTTTTCTGTAATTGCAAACAATTATTTACACCATGCCCTCCACTCATCACTAAACTGTATGTTAGTCATTGGACAATTTTTATAAATGGCTACACAACTTGCACGCATGCCCGAAAGATAAGCCCGGGTAAAATGACACATTTTATGTTTTCATCCCTTGTCAGTATTCCATATGTAGGAACGTGATTTCAAACTGTTCTTTTGTCTGTGTGCTTGTATTTTTCTGTGTGCACACTGGTCCATGAGAGTGTTTGGCCTGCATCTCCCCAGAGTAATCTGGTCTCCGTGCCCATGTGGAACGGGGGTTGATCCAGGTGGATAACTGACTGATTGATAACACAACTATTGAGATGGAGCACCCCCAGTACATTTCCTTGGCAGCAAATCTGAGGGCTAGACCTCTGAGAGCAGTCTGAGCTCAGCTGCAGTAAATAGCTGCACGGCCTACAATATAGCATCCAGGCCATTACAGTGGAGAGGCTCTATGCTGGGAAGGTTCATTATACTGCAGGCCACCAACTGATCAATTTCAACATAGGGACATGAACAGGATATTTTAGATTAACATTTGATGTAACC
Source organism: Umbra pygmaea (assembly GCA_016801145.1). Taxonomy (NCBI): domain Eukaryota; kingdom Metazoa; phylum Chordata; class Actinopteri; order Esociformes; family Umbridae; genus Umbra; species Umbra pygmaea. The sequence continues at coordinate 11,024 of JACXGM010000808.1, forward strand.
ATGTCTGTTTTCTGCCAAAAGCTGCTAGTGGTCTATGTGGTGTATTTTACATGCATGGTGTAAACACAGCTTCTTGTTTTGTTGATATTGGTGCAGAATGTCTCTTGAAAGAGGTGAAATAAATGAAAACATATTCATCACTAACATGAACACATTAACTGCAGTGCCAGAACTCAATTAGAATAATCAAGCTTGATGAGCTAGCGTTCCAATTATGCTTTAGATTTCTACTAAATACTAACATCAACTGACATCTACGTACATATTAAAGGTACACTGTGTAGAATTCCTTAGAGGGAAAACAAATCTACTTCTCTTTCAGTGAGGAGCAGCTTCCAAAAGCTGTAGAACATTTATATAAAAAATGCAGTTTAGATATTTTTTTTTTTTTCAATGAATATAGTTTTTACAGTATTTGTAAGCTGGTCAGTAGGAAAAGGAATGCAGTTCCATTGTTATGGCTCACATTCTAGAAATAGTACCTTTAAATTATTTCAAGATATAAATATGTAATTACTAACTTTACACTGTAGAAACACATTTGGTGGGGTTTTTGTGGGTTTAATTTAGAAAAATATTGTGTAAAAAAGCTTGTGAAATATTTTGTAGATATTTTGAGTAGTGAAATATTTTGTATATATTTTGAGTAATTTAGCATGCTTAGAAAATATGAATTAAACATGGTACATTCACTGTATTTTGAGCACTACTATTTTCAGTACCATTAAGGCAACTCATTCCATCGTGTCCATACGAGATCATATTACATAGGTATGACAAAGTAACTGGGTTATGACAGCAATAAGGTATATTCGATTTCCCAGACCTGTTGTGGTAATGTGTTGACATAGCATACTATCTTGAAACAAACATTAGTGGTTAATTTCTTTATGCCAATGTGAGAAAGTCAGTACCAAAATTCTTCAGGTCAGACTAAAAACATGCAGACCTAAAGACAACATCACTGATGGGTTACGTGGCTGTTTTGTCCATTACCTCTGAAACCGCTTGTTCCTTCTCCCTCTCGCGCACCTATGTGTGTACCGGATTTACAAGTTAACCACTGATGAGAACTGAAATGAAGACCAAAAACCTGACAAAAGTGAAGGAAAAAAAATTAACAACACAAACAATGACATGAGGGTAAGCTGTATAATTGTATTTCAACACCATCATTTCTTAAAGACTAAGCATTTCTGGAGTAGAATTATATTTTTTCTGAAAAGCATGGTTTTCAAAATGATATGGCAATCCTACAATCTATATTTGATGAAGACTCATGTGAAAGTGAAAAACAGCACTGAGCCTCCTGTAAAATTTGAAAAGGTTGGCACTTGGCACACACTTCTGGAGGGATTTGACCACACTTCCATGCAGGAATTTTCAAGCTCATAGATAATTCCTGCATGGAAGTGTGCCAGAAAGCTTGGCAAAGTTCAAGCACTACAATTTGTAGGTGGGGTGATATTCAGGGCTTCTTTTGTGCAACCCTTCTAAAGAGTATATTGACAAGGAGGTGTCATCTAATTGATTTTCCGACTTGATAACCCCAAGATGCTGAACTCTGATCATTGGATTCTTCTTTGGCACCATCCCTTATGCATTCTCTTCTGTGCCTAGTGGTATTTTTTAATGTTGATGCATTTGTTTTATATCTGTTACCTGATCTGTGTACACTCTTCGAAAGGAGACAGATGGTTCTAAAAGGAGACAGATGGTGGAAGCAGAGACAGTCTTAGAAAAAAGGGTAATTTCACTGTCCCCATAGGATAACCCTATGGTTATGAGAATAATGCTTTTTGGTTCTACCTTATTTCTTTTGGGATCCAGACAATGGTTATTCTATGGGAACAGCCTTCAAACATCTGTCTTCTTTCAGCTGAAAGCTCTTTGGCTTTACGCATGGTGATAGATGACAATGGGATTTTACATGTGTGCAACCTCATATTTATACCCCATCAAACAGGAACTGGTGAAAGGAATCAATACCGCTCCTGGAGACTGAGACTAAAGGCTCTTTCCCATTACAGCGCAGCGCCAGTCCGCACCCATCACGGTACGGAGGGTGTACACATCTCCAAACGTTTCGCTGGGTATCACACAGTACCCATCTATATCGGAGGTATAGTACTCGTGCGGGACTGAAGGGGACCACCGGGTAGGGTTACAAACTAAGAAATTCAACAGCCAATGTTCGTTTTTTACTTGAATTGACACATTTCCTTGAAGATCTAAATGAAAGAAAAATCCTTTTTATGCACTTATTTCATTATTATATAATGGGGCAGTGATTTTAATATTTCATTTTTTACTTCCCCATTTCAACAGGAATTGCGGCAATCACAGGTCCATCTTTGAAAACCGTCATGAATTTTAGCCGTTGCTTTTGTGTGTAACAAAACACTACGTGGTGTAGGAAAATATTACCTTACAGTATATGAATCGCTGTTCAAAATTCTTTAAAATATTATGAAATAGTTTTTTATGGCTTTATAAACTTATTTCTGAAAGAAGAAGTAGGTTATTCGCTGCCTTAAAATCGTCACCAGACTGAATTAAGCTAGATCCATTCAAAAAACTCAACCATGGACAGAGTGTAAAGATGCAGAGCAGGTGCAGAGCTGCGTGGTGCGCTAAAGATGTGGTCAATCTAAAAGTGGCAAAATCCTAGAATTTCATAACAGATTTGTTTGTTTTTATGTTAATCATTCTTTAGGGGGGTCAATACATTTGAAAGATGTGTTTTGTAGATAAAACAATCACTACTCAATTAAATGTTTTGTGATAAATTATTGAACTTCAATAATTTCAGTAAAAATAATAGTTTTCCATCTCTGGATCCATTATGCTAGTTCCTAACATTTTCAGCTCCTAAAAGATTTTTGTATTTTTTGTAGTTTAAAAAAATGTTGCATAGTGCAGGTGTTAAAGTACAAGGCACTTTATTGTTTTTTACTTTTTACATATGCATATACATTAATACATTTTTTACTTTGTAATGCTCAATGTTGTGAAGAGTGCAAATACTTTTTGAATTTAATGTAGTTTACCAAATTTATCAAACACCTAACCATAATCCTCCCTTTTGTTATACACTCCATTTGCCATTTTCCTCTGACCTCTGCCATCAATAGGGCATTTTCGCCCAGAGAACTCCTCCACACTGGATATTTTCTCTTATTTCTGACCATTGTCTGTAAACCCATAGAGATTAAATGTATAGAAGCCTTATATACATTTATATATAAATGTATAGAAGTTGTTTAGATATTTGTATTTGTTAGCAGTTGAACATGTGTACCTAACGAAGTGGCCAGTGAGTTTATGTGTTGGAGGGGTGCAATTGGATGTTTGATTACTTACCACAACAAACATTTAAATGAAAAATTGTATATGGTGTTTAGTTTTTGTTGAATTTACTTGATGAATGACATTGGACAAAATTACATTTAAACCAGCTATGGGGAATAAAGGTGTTTGAGATGTGTTAGAACAGCATTTTGGCATGATTTCAAATCAGAGCCACAGAGAGATAGAGAGGTGGATTATATTTGTCTGTGATGTTACGTGTGTGTGAGTCTGTGTGTGAGTGTGTGTGCATTAGGTGGATGTTGGGTTGTTCTAGGGTCTGGGCACAGGGGTGTGTGAATGTGTGTGTGCAGGTGTGATGTATGCATGGGTTCTGGATGTTGCTGGACATGGTCTCCTGGTCTGGGCTGGTCACTGGAGCTGATACTGAAGTGATATTGGCCAGTATGACAAGACATTGGTGGTGGTGCTGTGTTGAAGGACTTAACATTTAAAACGATTCTTACATGTATGTACAGTGCATCCGAAAAATATACACAGCGCTTCACTTTTTCCACATTTTGTTATGTTACACCCTTATTCTGAAATTGATTTAATTCATTATTTCCCTCAAACTTCTATAAACAATACCCCATAATGACAAGTGTGTTTGAAATCTTTGCAAATTCATGAAAAACAGGAACCGAAAAAAGCACATGTACAAAAAAGTATTCACAGCCTCTGCTCAATACTTTGTTGAAGCACCTTTGGCAGCCATTACAGCCTCAAGTCTTTTTTTTAGTATGATGATACAAGCTTGGCACAACTATTTTTGAGCAGTTTCTCCCATTCTTCTTTGCAGGACCTCTCAAGCTCCATCAGATTGGATGGGGAGCATCAGTGCACAGCCATTTTCAGATCTCTTCAGAGATGTTCAATCGGGTTTAAGTCTGGGCTTTAGCTGGGCCACTCAAGGACATTCACAGAGCTATCCTGTAGAAACTCTTTTGTTATCTTGGCTGTATGCTTAGGGTCGTTGTCCTGTTGGAAAATGAACTTTTTTCCCAGTCTGAGGTCCAGTGCCCTCTGGAGAAGGTTTTCAGCAAGGATGTCTCTGTACATTGCTACATTAATCTTTCCCTCATTCCTGACTATTATCTTAGTTACTGCCACTGAAAAACATGCCCACAGCATGATGCTGCCACCACCATGCTTCACTGTAAGAATGGTATTAGCCAGGCGATTAGCGGTGCCTGGTTTCTTCCAGACATGACTCTTGCCATTCAGGCCATAGCGTTCAATCTTTGTTTCATCAGACCAGAGAAGTTTGTTTCTCATGGTCTGAGAATCCTTCAGGTGCCTTTTTTCCTCAAACTCTAGGTTAGCGCTCATGTGCCTTTTTTTTGAGTGGGGGCTTCCGTCTGGCCACTCTACCATACAGGCCTGATTGGTGGAGTGCTGCAGATATGGTTGTTCTTCTGGAAGGTTCTCCTCTCTCCACAGAATAATGCTGGAGCTCTGTTCAGAGTTCTTGGTCACCTCCCTGACTAAGGCCCTTCTCCCCTGATTGCTCAGTTCCCCTGATCGCTCAACTCCAAGAAGAGTCCTGGTGGTTCCAAACTTCTTCCATCTATGGATGATGGAGGCCACTGTGCTCATTGGGACCTTCAATGATGCAGATATTTTTCTGTACCCTTCCCCAGATCTGTGCCTCAATACAATCCTGCCTCAGAGGTCTACAGACAATTCCTTGGACTTCATGGCTTGGTTTTTACTCTGACATGCACTGTTAACTGTGGGACCGTATAAAGACAGGTGTGTGCCTTTTAAAATCATGTCCAATCAACTGAATTTATCAATCAGGTTGTGGAAACATCTCAAGAATGATCAGTGGAAATATGATGCACCTGAGCTCAATTTTGTGAATACTTACGTACATGTGGTTTTTCATTTTTAATAATTCTGCTAAGATTTCAAACACAAAGGGTTGCCAGAGGCAAGTTAAATAGATGATGACAGCGCTGCAACATCGAAGTCGTTAGTAAACATTGTAAGATCACTACAATGAACGAGTTAGACTTGGCCTTTTGCTGTTTTGCCGACCTGATACGGCAGGAGTTTAATCTACCAGTTAGCTCCGCTATAGGGGCTTAGCGAAAAACCACTGGTGATTGGTCGTAGTGTTATCCAATTGCGTACAGTGAGATTTTCAAATGCATGCTTGGTGCCGCCCCTCGAGTTGGGTCATTTTCATTACTCGATGCCAGACCCTTATATCCTCCGGATTTGGGTCTGGATTTTTCCAGGCTAGTTGTCCCCCCCAATAATAAGAACAATTTGTGAAAAATATATGGTGTGTCCGCTCCAACATCAAAGTCGTTTCTATGCCCTTGGTGTCAACATATCAATGTACTTTACAGACAAATGTTATTTCAAGTTGGCAGAAAATTTGAATGAAATGGAAATATGTTTTATTTATTATTTTGCTAAAAATCAATTTATTAAAAGAAACCAGTGGATCAAGGTCAATAAATTAATCAAATGTATTTGTATGAAGGGCTTTGTTTACAAATGACAAATAGTTGAAATACCTTAACATTCTTTACAGTGTGTGTTGCCAGTGATTTGAAATAATCAGCTATGCAATGTTTTGCATGATTTAGGTAGTCAGCAGACATTTCATGCTAGCTGGCTGGAAGCAAGCAACCTTACAATTTAAGCAGGGACCAAAGCTATTGAGGCTTGGCTGCGTTGACAGATACACATGAGGAAAATCCTTGTGGCCCTGTCACCTCTACTGCAACTCTTTTAGGCATGCATGGATTAAGTTGACACACCGGGGACAAGCCTGTCAATTGCCCTCTACTCAAACTACAGAAGTTAAAAGTCTCATATACTCTCACTCCTATTCTCTCTCTCTCTTTATTTCTTGCGGTCTCTCGCCCTCCCCATATCTATCTATAAAATGCATCCATAGAACCAGGACTTACTCTTAGGTTCCTGGTGCTCTATCCTCCTTTGGACATACACATGGGGTTTCATTAATGCACAGAATAAAATGAAATGCACATCCATACACCAACATTGACTTTCTGGGGAAATTGACACTCTTTTCTATCACTGTCAATGTCTTGCCTTATGTATACGGTTTTTAATTATTAGAGGCCATCACTACGTGTGCGCTATGTTGAAAATAACGGAAAACCCCAGAGGTGTCGCAGAGCACTACACGAAAAAGTTAACCCATGCCTACATACCATAGAAATGCTTTTTGATGATGTAATAGTATTCAAATTTCAGCAAATATTAAACTAGTATGGACACCAACATACTGAATCTAATTAGCTTATGTTTATTACATTGGAATTATTTCATATTGGGTGTTCTGTGGCTTCTACACTACTGCAGTGATTGTTATCCATTGGAGCTCTTCTTGGTTTAGAATAAGTAGTGAAATCCTGCTCCATACCCCAGGAATCCAGGGTTAAAACCAATTACATAGAATTAATTGGTGTTCACAGAAATCTATTCTAGATCTCTGTAAAGTATTTGGATTTCATTTTGAGGATGGACTAATGTTATCACAATGTTCCTTTTGTCACTATGCCCTCACCAAATGGTATGTGCCTGGAAGATGGATAACATGCTGTGAACATGTAACTAGAATCCAGTAAGGCAATTATTCCACTTACCAATGCACAACAGAGAAGGCAATATGTCTGCAGATTAGGAGCTGAGTTCCAACTGATACGAATCGCACTATCCCAAAAATGTATCCCCACTCGATTGGAATTATAATTAAAAGATGATGAAGCTGTGATGGATCAGTTAGTCAGATTATGAGTGTTAATAGACTGAAATATAATGTTGCTTAAATTCTGTAGAAGGCTTTCCTCAAATTAAAATAAAATCAAAATAAAATCACTTTAGTGTCTCTTGGTCAACAACTGTAACTGCTGGAACACACAAGCCACACAATAATGTTTTTCACCCTGGGAATGTTTGTTTATTAGGAAAGTAGAATCCGAGGTCAGTTTTTAAATAAAAACTGTAAAAGAGCTCCGTTTCACTTTCCCCACAAATCAATCTCAATTGTGTTCATGACTACACACTTCCTGAGTTTGCTACACTTGTACTTGTTTGTTTGACATGTAAATGTGAGTATTCCTTGAGAATAACCTGGCAGAGATGATTATATCCTTCCATTGAACAAATGGATGTTAAGAGTGTAGAATGCAATCAGAAGGCTATCCGCTGTGCATCCATGCTGCCATGACGCTAAATGGAGCAGCAGGGACAAGCCTGCATTCTCCTCCTAATTAAAACAGTAGCCGTGGTGAACCTCGGCTCTAAACATGCTCTTCATCCCCATATCATCTGTATTCACATCCCTCTTCTCCGCCACAGATCCACAGCCAATTAACGCTAACAATGCCAGTGAGAAAGAAGCCTCATAACAGGAACCCAAGTTATTTGGGAATAAATGAAAGAGACATGGAGGCTGGGGAAAAGTGTCTGCTGGTTACTGGAAAAAAACAGCTGCAGGAGAAATTCTTTTAAAATAGATATGATTTAAAAGTGCCCTGTTCACTAATCGCAACCGAACCACAGCAAGGGAGCTAAGGATAGCCAATGGGGTGATGTAACACAATGAAACCACCTCAAATCCGATTCTGTTGCAGATTGACCGCATCCAGCTAAAAATGGAGGAAAAGGAAAGCCCAGATTGTATAAGGTTAGATCCAGAGATAAAGTGTATTTAGGCTGAAACCAGAACAGCATTGTGACTCTCCTCAAGGCTAATCATAAACTCCAGTTGCTAATCACCTTATCCTGGTGTGTGAATGGCCAGTGTGTATTTGCTAGGTATCAAAGCTGCTGTGAAATGCTTGATGCACCCATTTTTGAACTGGTAAGGAGAGCACTGCTGCAGTCGTGTCTGAGTTAATGCCCACTTGCTGTCCTCTATCTGGCAAAGGATCAACGAGGGATTGATAGACACTCCAAAACCAGACCTATTTCATATCTAGTTAATGGTGTCATTTTGGCTTTTAAAAAGTCTTAGTCCATCTGAGAACTTCGTTTGAAGCCCTTTTCTACCGCAGTATTTGTTTTGAGGAGGAAAAAAATACAATATAAAAGAGCAAAGATATATATACCAAGAAACATAAATAAAATGAAGTGTCAAAACTGGGTTGTTTGAAATGAAAAACAGTATTCTGTGTGGCTTTAGAATGCATTTTGAAACCATTTTGCTTTGTTATATTGTTATGTCATTCTTTCATGTAAACCTGTGTTAAATTCCTGCCAGCCTCCCGGAGGAATACACCTCTCTGAAAATGTTGTTTTGCTATTACCCCATTCCAGGTTACTCGACAGAGCTTCAAGTATTTTGAGGTTCAGGCATCTGAGGAGGCCACTATTATACTGTGAGTGTTCAATCTGCAGACTTCTGTTCCAAGTAGGTGTAATCTTTGTTATATCTTTGGGGACTGAAAGTTAAGACACATTTTTCCCATTCAGTTGGTAAGTCAGGTTCAGAAAATGTGTTTAAAATGGATGGAAGGTCAGTATGTCTCTAATGAAATGCCTTTCTTGTGATTGTCCCAGGTGGTACACATAGTCAAGGCTCCAAGGCACCCAGCTAATGACAAAGTAACCCCAAACTCTGGACCTTCCACCCTATTGCTAATCTAACTAATTAACAATGGTACTAAAATATGCTAGCTGGCAACACTACGCAGGAGCAAATTCCATGTAGACCAAAACTGTATGTCCAATTATATGTCGCTGACCTAGAAATTAATTTACCTGAGCTTATAATAAATTATCTTGCTCACAGACAAGAACAAAGCGTTTCACCTTGGCGGTCAGGGATTTGAACCAAGGGCCATACAGACACCAGTCAAGTGACCTAACAATAAGGCCAATTTGCCACTCCATATCTGCTCTCCTTAGTATCATGAGGGGAAAAAGTAGACATGTCCTCTTGGAGTATTAGAGTCAACTTGTATAATAATAAAATACGGACTTAGAACTCATAACAATGAGGTGATCACAGTCCTTAACTACTTATTACGACTTAGCTCCACCCATGAACACCCTACTTAACCACATTCTACCCGTTTAATCTATGCTAAAGGCACCAATTGGACAGTGTCATTGCTGACATTTCAGGCAGGCTTTCATGTGATCTTGCGGTATATTGTTAACTCTGTAACACATAGGCACATTTAACAAATTGATTCCATTAAAAAAGGATGGTAATGTCTTTTACCAGATGTGTTTAAGCTTAAATCCTTATCAATCCAGGCAGTAATCACAGTGTGTTTTCAGCACAGACGTTAATTTGCCAAAGCTTTCCGTGAAGCCACAATCACTGAGTGTGAATTCTGTGAGATTAGAGGTCCTTAACAACTACTGTGATTTACAATGGAACACCATTGATTTTGTGATAATATCAAGTCAGTTTCTCAGAACTCTCTTATGTCTTACACATCTTAAACGTCTTTAGTTTTTTTTCTAACTTTAGTATCACAATAACAAATATTTTGCACCTTCAATGTGTCCGGTATGTTGTGTAAAACAAATGGTTAAAATCCCAATACAATCCTATTTCACTCCAGGTTGTCACACTACAAAATGTAGAAATGTCCAATGGGGGTGAATATTTATGCAAAGCACTGTATAGTCTATATAACCCCCAGTACAGTTAATGAAATGGTGCATTGATGAACATAATGCCAGCAGCATAGCATCCTGTACCCCACTGCTGGTTTGTAAGCAGGGTCAGGCCTGTTAAGTCCCTGGATGGGAGAACAATGCTGCTGGAAGTAGTGTTGGATGGCCAGTAGGGGGCACTCCTCCCTCTGGTCTAAAGATCATTCCCAATGCCCCAGGGCAGTGAAGGGGACATCTGCCCTGCATAGGGTACCGTCTTTTGGATGGCATGTTAAACGTGTATCCTGTCTCTCTGTGGTCACTAAAGATACCATGGCACTCATTGTAAGAGTAGGGGTGTTAACCCCGCTGTCTTGGGCAAATTTTAATTTGGACCTCATACCATCATCGCAAATTAATCATCCCCAGCTTTCAATTTGCTCATTCCTTCCCTTCCCTCCTGTTACTTCTCCCCAGGCTTTTGCTGGGAATAAGAATAAGTCAATTTGCCTGGTAAAATAAAAAAACAATCAGTATTAGTCATCCAGTCTTGGTCATTTAAGTAATTTTATTTTTGTTGTCTTAAAGGCCATGCCATCAGCAATGTGTAATTGGAATGCGATTGAAATAAAACAGTGAATATATTTTTATTAAGAGCTTGTACATCACTATATCAAGAATTCCACAACACTGGTCAGTTAAGGGTCAATATTATATACAATGATGCTGGTTTTCTGTTTCTATTAGCGTGTCTTTATGATTGCCCCGGAGCTGTTTGGATCTTTACATTCTAATGCTGTACTATTATAGGGTGTAGAGACTGATTGGTCTTCAAGCTAATCTGTAATGTTAAGCATGATGCTAATGACTGAGACGGTTCTCAATGAACAGACGCACACCTGAATAGTTTATAACGACTTCTGATGCTTCATCAGTGCCACTGTCATTTTAATGCTCAACTATAATGTTTTCTGAAAAGTGTCTGTTGTTATGCCAACTAGCCTACTAGGACACTATACTTTCCTTCAAATAGGAAATGCATTTCATTTTGAACTATGAGATATATGAAATGTAAACTAATATGTCTGTGTGACAAGGAAATTACCATATCTGTTTGCTATTGAATAAAATTAGATAGTTTGCTAATTGTAATAAATTCTTTAACATTTTTTCCAGTATTTTTCCTTCCTAACTTTACTACCCTTCTCAATCCCGCCCCCAGTCTAATGTATATCTCTCTGAAGAGAAATTGGGTTGCATGTTAGAATAGCAGGGTGATTACTCAGCATATGCCTTAGAGTTAGGACTCAGAGGATTTTATAGCCCATCCTAAGAAGAGACGTGTGTGCGCGCACACAAGCATGTGTGTCAGCAAAGTATGCAAGCTGGGGAGTTCTCCAGAGACATGTGCCACTGCTGTGAAAGAATTTAACCAAATCAATAGCAAGAGGTTAGATCTACCACATGTGACTGTCTGCATACTGCAAGAGAATGACTAAGAGAGAAAGTTATTTTAATCTGTTGCTATGCAACAAACAATATGCATATCCATCACTGTAAACCACTTAAAACTGTTTAATGAGACAAACCCATTAGGTATAAAATGTGTGATTTCATTAGATCATTTAGATACTGTAACTGTGACTCAATTTGGCTGATGCGGGCCATCTAACAGTTAAATGACGAACACCTCTTCAGAGTCTCATCTAATTAGAGTGTAGTTTACATTAAAATAGATGCACCAGTGCTATGCTCTACCTCTTTCAGTAGTTGATATTATAAGCTGTTTTTAATTTTTATTTGATATGTTTTTTATTGTTCCTGGTTACTGCTTTTGTAGAACACTTACTGTATATACTCATGTATAAGTCAATCTAGTGTATAAGTCGAGGGAAGTCTTTTGACCAACAATTATGAAATATGCTATGACTCGTGGATTGGTCGAGGGTAAAAGTTGGGGCTATGAAATAAGTGATTTTTATAATTTTTCAGATTTTACCCAGCAGCTGCACTGTATAGTAAAGGTCATAGGTGAGATGATTTCTTTCTACCTTTGTTGGTGAATTAACAGTTATCTATTTGTGGGTCCATTTGGCCAATCTTTATACTTTTTGACAACAACAATCATTGACAATGTCTTTCATTGCACTGTTACCCCTGTATACCATCTTTTTTTTATTTTGCAGTCTTCTATACTGGACTGTTAGACTCTTTTTACAGTAACCCTTTTCCATTGACCCTAATATTTACTGTACTGCATTGTCGAAAGCCATGGCACAAGACTTTCAATGTATGTACAAACTATGTTCCTGCGCACATGACAATTAAACGAAACTAACCTACAATTGTTGGGCAAAAAACACAGTTTGTTGAATAATACAAACCTTATCTATGCTGTTCTTATGACAAAACTTCAATTTAACCTGTACCTACTGTCTTAAAAAAAGTATTTCAAACACTTTCGACAATTTCTTAACCTAACAACCAATTAAAAAGAGGACAAGGCGTGTTTGTGAACATTCGAAAGCAATTTTCAAAGGCGTACTCTACTGTGACAATGCTGTGAAGTGGACTGGTTAGCCTGTGCCTGCCGATATGGGGCAGCCAGTGAAAGATGTGTCTAATAGTAACTGGAGGAGTTTCTCAGCTGTGCCTGAGGTGGATGGATCACTCCAGCTCTGTTCATGGTTAGATCATGAGCCTCAGACTTTATGCACTCTGACAAGGCACCAGCTTGACAAACACATTTAAATCCAGTTCGCATTCTGGCCGCTCAAGATGCCTTTGAAAAATTGTAACATGGAGCAGCGTTGAGGATAAAGTGAAATTTACCTAATCCGGCACAACGAGAAGAGTGCCGATTACTATATGATGTAAGGACTTAAAGCGCAGCACGCCTCATGGTGCGACACTCTGCTGCACTTTGTACCTAACCCAGCTATGGGTTCTTGACATCAAATATATGTTTAAAAGGATTTGAGCTGATACAGTAATTACTGTGTGTTAAAAGAGAATGAGACTTAAAATATTGACAAGATCTGCATGAAATTTCCCACAATCTCTGACACAAAACGAAATGTGGTTTTGCTGTGAACTTAATGAAAATCCATTTCAATTCCATGGGTTTTCTCTTCAGTAAACCCACTGATGTAAAGAACTTGAAAATGCACAAGACCCTCAACCCAGAATTTAGATTTCATTGTAAACGAAAGCACAGTGCCAAAGTGTTGCATGAATTCAACAGTAAGAACAGGGAGGAATTTCCATCTCCATGTTATTAAAAGTGATTTTAATATACAAAGGTTCGTAAAGTTTACAACACCAGTTCCCATATTGCTTTAGAGTTCAAGTTGATTCAACCAGTTTGTAAAGCTTGTCTAGCTAGTTTAAAGATCAACATTTAAAACCATTTCTTTAAGTCCAACAGTTACCCTGCATGCACTTATCGAACTGTGACGATGGCATTTTCAGCATCAATTGTGTACATTTAAATAGCAATGTATTTTAAAACTACTATTTAATGTCAACGTTTTACACAAAGCAATGTAATTTAAATGGGTCCTTTCAACACCTGATGGAATTTTACATCACACACTAGATAAGCATATTCCCCCTTCTTTGTAGCTGCAGCAGAGGCTATATTGGATGTCTGTACTGAAGTTAGCATTCCCACCTCATCTTCTATCTCTGTCCCACAGACAGGGGACATCGTTGGGCCCTTATTCTGTCACACCAGCTGGTTGGCCACTGCAATGTCGGCACAACACTGGGGCTACTGCAGTCAACTCCTACTTACATTGTATTGCCAAAATCAATATATTTCGTGGCAGAGTTGTATGATGGACATCCACGATTCGACCCCTGGGGTCTGAGTTATGACAGAATGAGACTGACAGTGTTGTGAAAGCAGGAGCTCTTTAGATACCACGGGCGTTTGCAGTGGAGGGAACCTGCTTCTGAAATGGCAATGCAGTCAACAGCCTGGAGCAGGCTGATGAAACAGAGCTAGTGAGATGGGAGGACGAGGATGGATGCAGACTTGGTGCTGTGAAGTGAAATGGCCCCTCATTCTTCCCATCTGCTACAGATATACACACAGCCTGGTCCCCACCTCTACAGCCCCCCTCCGTACTCCCCTAACCCCATCACCAGACCCCTGATCATTTGTGCTGCTGTTGACCATCTTTCTTCACCACAGGGGGCGTGGGACTAAAAGTGAGGTCTCGCCGGATCTTATCCAGAATTGCACTCCTTTGCTCTGTGACAGTTTCTATCCCTACATGTATTGTCATTCACAGTGCCGGTCAGACCCGTTGACAATGTAGTGCTTTCCCTTTTCGATAATAACAGATTTACACTGTTGACAAGGATAATAATGTGCATACAACATGTTAATGGTGTAACAAATCGCATTTAGGAACATAGCACTGGGAGTGTAGGTTGCCACACTATTCCAGAGTAATTTTTTATTGAACCTTTTTAATTTCTTGCTCTTTTGTTGCAATACAGACCCAGAAACCAGAAAAGCTTACCCGCATACCTGCTCCTGGCACCTTCCCTGCCTAGAGACAGTATGCTTGGACAGATGGTACCATTTACAAAGCTTTCATCCGCATTAGACATGCTATACCTTTTTCATTATCTCTGTCCTAACTGGAATCTATTCCAATTCGACAATCTGCTGCACTAAAATCTGAACAGGCCTCAAATATCTGAACTTGCATCAATATATTTCTCATGTAATTTCGGTTGAAATCCCACACCGTGTGTAGGTCTATTCTTTCTTTTGATCCAAATAAAGATGAAGAGGGTGCGTGACGATTCTGTTGGGGCTTTTTGAAGCCTGTATGAGTGGTGAGATGGAGTGAGTCTCTGTGGGCATTGTGCACACAGGAAGCTGTGGTCTGTGGGAGTTGTTCAGGCATCAATAGATGCTTTCCACTGGGCCCTGGACTATAGCCAGCTATGGAGCCTGGACGACGCTGGAGGCATACAAGTCACTACCTCCCCTCAGCAGTAGTTTCCTGGGAGACACATTATGAATAATGATTTATTATGGGAGCTTGAAGAGGGGGGCCATGAATCTGTATATACAGTACATATCGGTAGCGCATTCATTTGCAATGCTGAAATAATAGGTTATCAAAATCTAAAGTAATTAGGCTAATGATTGCTTAATCAGAACTTGATTTTTAATTTCCATGACTATGGATTCTAGATAACAATTTGTTCTAGATGGAGCTATTATACTATTGGACAATTCACAATATTAGAATGAAAGTACACACATATTTTCATACACTGTAGTTCCTTAAACCCTACGTTCACTTAGGTCCCTGGTCATATGTTTCCTAAGCCTTATGTTCCCAGCTGAGTTAATATACTGCTGTGAAATGACAGGACCCAATGAAAATAGAGTGAAATAATATAGGGCTGAGGAAAAAATAGGTCCAAGGGACCTGTGGAAACTTGGGGTTAAGAATACAAATGTGCTCCCCATAGAAACAAGCCACAGTCAGGTAAAATAAGCTAAATTAGCATTTACGAAAAACAATGTAGAGACTAGATTGACATTGGCCGGGGCAATTCATTTTCTACTAAAAAATAATATATCATAACTTCACAGAGTTTAACTGTGGATATATTTCTTTTTTATAACAGAGTAAAGGTAAATTGCGTGGAAACAAGAGGGAAAGCTTTGTTTTAGAAAACAGTGGAAAGGCACCAATGTAAAACAGCACATAAAATAACACCTACAGTATGCTACAGAAGTGTAAAGGCTTATTTTATATCTGAATCATTTTGTTTTGGAGTTATTTATAGTGAAACATTTATTCTGGTCACTTTGAGAGTTCATACCAAATGGCATATTTTTACAAAACCAAGGTATTTGCTGCCTCTGTGTTTCAAAACAGCAATCTTCATTTAGAAGCAACTGACAGGATGTATTTGGTTTGAATCTGTAATAATCGTAACACATTATACAGTCAGGGTCATTGGCAACCAACAGCCCTCCATCGAGGTCCTACATGACTCCAGGGCAAAGCAGCATTCAGCATTTCTGACTGGTCGAACAGGCAAAACAGGTCATTCATGCCTATCATTTTCTGCAACCTGAACAGTTTCTTTCCAACTGATATGGCTCTCAGCAAATAGCCATTCATATCACAGAGACTATGCCCGCCATATTCTAAAACATTTGGAAAAACTGTAAGTAAAAAAAATTGAAGAAATACTACTGATATCTTAATGTTTTTTTATCAACATGCTCATAGGAAGAACAATTTAAAAGGTAAATGTAGACTATTCTTACTGCTAACCAGAATCACTATATTCATTTGGAGTGGGAACTTGAGTCTGAGCGAGGATGGTGGGAGGAATGCAGAAGGGGAGGGACGAATAAGCTCATAGGACTTTTAGTTTTTGAAAAATGGAGGCAGAACTTATTTGATTGGTTGATTCAAAACAGAGGATCTTACATTATGTTTACTTTTGATTGATAGTTACAATATAAAAATGTATGTATGTATTTATGTATATACAGTCGTATGCAAACTCTAGGCACCCGACAATTTCCATGACTTTCATTTATAAATAATTGGGTGTTTGGACCAGCAATTTCATTTTGATCTATCAAATAACTGAAGGACACAGCAATATTTTGATAGTGAAATGAGGTTCATTGGATTAACAGAAAATGTGCAATATGCATCAAAATGAAATAAGACAGGTGCATAAATGTAATATTATAAATGACTGTGTCCTTCAGTTGATAGATCAAAATGAAATTGATGATCCAAACACCCAATTATTTATAAATGAAAATCATGGAAATTGTCAGGGGTGCCTAAACTATTGCATACGACTGTATATATACTGGATATAGCACAGGATTACATGTTAACACTTTATTAGGGTTAAGGTTAGGTGTACGGTTAGATATGATTAGAATATGAGAAAACAATGTTCATGTGAACATTTCTGTCATGTGAGGTCCGCCCTCAGTTTTGAATCAATCAATCAAATTATTTCTGCCTCCATGGCCGATGTGCCTGGAGAACACTTTCAATACCTAAAACTCCTATGAGCGGTGAGCAAAATGGTAGATGGGTAATTGTAACCAGTCAGTCACTACACTGTGCTGCTTTTTCTTAAAATATTTGAAGGTATACCATGGTTTTAGTACAATACCTGCTAACCCTGAAGGTTTCAATAAAGCTTGCCTAGCCTCTGGTGACACCACGTAATTACCCTGCGGGATGGAGTTGTTCCCAGCCCTCCCGTCTCTGCCACCCAACCTTCGACTCTCCCACGCACATTGCATACTACGTCTGAAGGAGTATGATGCTCTGGGCATGCTCATTATACGAGTCACTGCAGATCTACACTCATTCTTACTACTTCTCACAGAACGAGGTCTTTTAGAGCTGGCCTTTTACACTTCATTACTTTGCCACTTAATCAGCAATTTCACATTCAACCCATCTGCAAATGTGACATTTCTATACTATTATATTTGTTTTATGTACAAGCACACTGTAGCCTTCTCACCAACAAAATAATGATGCCAGTATCTACTGTGTTATTGTGGTTCATTCTATTTTAGTACTGCTTCCTTCAGCAGACAGACACATGCAGGCATAGTCACATGCAAATCTCATATGCCTAGTGTAACATAGTTTGATCATTATTATTATTTTACTTTATTATACATTTAGCTAGGTGTGTTTTTGAAATTCTAAAATATTTATTTGACAATAATTGATCCAAAGAGGTTCCATACAGGGATTATTGTTCAAACTGATGTTTGCATGCTACCATTAGGAAGCGAACAAAGGAATAAGACAATAATAATTCATCATGACCTTATACTGTTTGATTGAGACAGCACCAATTAGTTGAGCCTGTGGTCATTTAAGGAGTTGTGATCCTGCAATGACCTCCATACTGGAATGGTATGCCCTCTCTTTCTGTTAATTGAGATAACGTTTATCCTCAGCAACATCTCATTAGGATGTACAATAGCGCCATGAATCCAATCTTTGATTATATTTAGAGAACATATTTTCATAGTGCGCCTCACTCAGCACAACACATTGCATTCTGCTCGACTGAAGCAGTATGCTAGGATGTATATGAAATGAGGTGTGCATAATGCAACATTTGAGAGGAATTAAAAGCTAGTTGATAATTCTGGAACAGAGGATATTTACGTTGGCATTGCAGAGTGCATGAATGAAATGACATTCTTTTCCTCTCCATGGTAGACAATCCTAACTAAATCCTCAGTGTTGGCCCACTACACAGTGTGTTTGCAAGTTTACAAGGATTTGGAGCCTGAACCTCAGCATGTCAAAGGACTTTCCGCTCCCCTCAGCTCAGCTAGCAACCGTGTCACATTTACTCCAGGCCATGAATAGTGCATGGTAAGTTTGCTCTGCAGTAAGTGCAGTGGGCAGAAGCCTAACTGCCCATATTTATTAATGTTGAATACATTCATCTGGGTATCCTTCACAGTATAAAATATGTGTTGGAGATTATTGCTTAAATCACAAGAAGGATATATGTACTTACTTTTATATATATATATGCATTTTTGGTCTGATGAATAAGAGATTGCTCCAACATTAAACTTTTATGCAATACATCCTTTTTGCAGAGCATCTAAACACCACAAGGCAAAATAATAATTATTTAATAAAAATATTAAATTCACTGATTGGATTTTTTTATTGATAATTGTTATTGATATTCCTTTTGATATCATTTATCCTTCTTTTGGTAGGTAAGTACATCCCCAATTCTGAAAAGTTGGGAGAGTATGGAAAATGCAAAAAAACACAAAGATTAGTTTGAAAATTGTATTCACCATTTCCTATATTGAAAACACATTATTAACACATTGTGATGTTTCAATTTGTGATATTTTTTTTTTTTTTTAATATACACTCATTTAAATTCTGATGGCTGCAACACACCAAAAAAAGAATTGGGACTGTCCACTGTTTACCACTGTGTCACATCCTCTTTTCTTTTAACAACGCCTTGGGCACTGAAGACATCAATTGGTTAAGATTAGCAAATGTAACTTTTCCCGATTCATGTTCTCAACTGCTCAAATTCATTGCCTTATTTTATGCTTCATAATGTGCCACACATTCTCTATCAGAGACAGGTCAGGGCCCGGTTTCCCGATTACTTCGCACGTACGATGCATTAAAGATGCACATAGCCTTAAGATGGTCTTTGTTATGTCGGACTAACGCCTGTTTCCCAAACCACCACTTAGCAAGGTTTTAGCCTTATTTTATGCTTCATAATGTGCCACACAGCCTGAGACAGGTCAGGGCCCGGTTTCCCGATAACATCGCACATACGATGGATTAAAGATGCACGTAGCCTTAAGATGTTACGACAGACTAACGCCTGTTTCCGAAAACACCACTTATGTTGCTCTTTATAAAGTGCATTGTAAGTCCCACGTTACAGCCGTTTGGAATGGAACTAGGCCATGAATGCCTTTGATCTATAACATATTGCATGTCAATAGACCATTATTACTATCAGAGGCACATAACATTGATTGCAATTGATTCCACTGCTCATTAGTCAATATTTTTTTACTCGAACAAGCAGTGAAATTTAGGGTTGAAGAAATGGTTATATTGAACCATTGGGGCACACGTTAGCCTATGATAATCATATCAAGCATTTTTGGGTCAATTGAAAGCGCAACAGAAATCCTAAGTATTATCAGTAATGGTAACATTAACATATGTCACCCAGAAGTGATCACATGACATCCAAATTATTATTATTAGTTTGAGGACAAATCAAGTAATTGCTGGATCTAGTTCCACCAGGGATAAACCGTTCAACCAGACACAACTATGCCCTAACACCAGAGGTGCAGATTCTCTGAGCTCTGTGGTATTACGCATCGGGGAGTTTTCTACAGGTTTGTCTTCTGACTATATATCTGTCTGTAAGTGTATTCAGTCAGTGGCGATTAGTAACATGGGAATTAGATTTATTTTAGGTACTTGGCGAGGGACATGGTCTTTGCAAGGCTTCCTTGTGGTCCCAATCGGTCAATGCAGTGTCCTTGCTTCTTCTCAACCATGCCCATAATCACATCTTCTGGCCGAGGACACTCAACGAAAAGATGGTTGCGTTGGAAGGTTTCCATGACCTGGCGAACATTCCCCAAGTCATCGGGGCAATCGATGGAACCCCCATTGCTACCCCTTCCACTGATGCACTAGTGTTCAAGTAGTTCAAGTTCAAGAAAAGGGTACCCTGCAATTAATACACAGGTGAGCTCCAACCACGAGGCCTTGATAACGGACATACGGTAGTTGTGAAGTGGCCGGGTGCGCACGACTCCAACTTGTCTGTGGGCCAGGCAGCTGCGAGGGGGTGCTTAGACGATAGGCTTTATTGGGAGACAGCGGGTATCCTCTCCGCACCTACCTCCTGACCCCTGTTGTCAACCCCCGAAGCGAAGCGGAGCAGCAATATAACTGGGCTTATTGCTTTATGTGCAATGTGATGGAGCGAACCATTGGGTGGTGGAAGCTTAGTTTTGACCCAGCCAAATGCTGTGCAGTCATTGTTGTGACTGCAATGCTACACAACATTGCTCTGCGAGCTGGGGCATCCATAGACATGGAGGACAATGATGATGAGGATGTAGACGGTGGAGCTGAGGAAGGGTCTGTTAATGACAGACAATATGAGTACCATGCGGGCATCAAACCCGTCACCAGTTGATTTTGATTTATTAATGATGTGTTGTTGTAAGTACGTTCTTACTCCTCAATTTACAAATGCACTCACATTTACCTTTAATCATTCACTTGTCATATTGTCTGTTTGTATAATTTGTCAGAATTCATTTGCCTAACTACAAACTATTTTGATTGTATGCATTTTTCTTCATTTTAGTGCTCAAGTCTTTTTACAGTGCTCAAGTCTTGCCCATAGATAGTGCCGGACGAGCTGCAGGAGCTCCGTGCAGGGGCTATGAGAGAGAGAGCTAGCGGTTCTCACAGCCTCGTACTACAGGAACCTGGTGGTGTACCTGCAGACATTGTGAAGCTATGGACACTGAACAGGAGTGCATGTGTTGCAAAAAGTGGGACCTGTTGCATCGCGACACCGGCAATAGATGCAGTGTTTTTTACAGTCTGAAGATTTCCCTTCTCTGATAACAGGGCTGTACTTGAAACTTTTTCCATGTTCCAAAACAAATTGGAAGCAGCGACGCATACCGGAGGGACCAGGTCGACAATTATCTACCGAGTAAGTACACTAGACAAATGTTTTACGTCGGTGCGATTATTTGATACATTGAGCAAATTGTGTTTGGTTCAACTGGTTAAGACTGTTTTGCCAAGTTGGCACCTGTATAGCGTACGGTCTTTTAAACTATATTTGTTATAAACTGTCTTAACACTTACAACGTTCTCAATGCTTCCGTTTGCATGTAGTGACCCTCATTATGCTACTATGTACGTGTGGAGCTATTTGGAGTGTTTTAAAATAACAATTCAACTATGCCCTCACCTCTAGCATTGTAAGGTAATTATCAGTTCGCTATAAAACTGACCGTATTAATTAGCATGTCATCATATCCCTAAGAATGGTTGACTCGTTACCATGTGTTATTGACACCTAGGTTCATTTTGCACCGGAATTCTCCTTTAAGCGTACCTCCACTTTTTCTTGCGTACCACCAGGTAGCTGGTACTCAACCACACTGACAGAGAAAGCTTTAGTGTCTGAGAGATTGGTAATGATCCTAACGTTACGTAAACTACACTACCCAGAGGGCACTATGTGACTTCAGATCTCTTGACAAATTGCGTAAAGTTAAGCAGTCGGCCCACCCTATTACAATTTTGCTTCTCCACGGACGGACGCTAGTTCGAAAAAGTGGTCTGATGCCTGCGGCTGACCCTAACAAGTTTTTCACTGCTGAAAACCTAGAAATTATGGTTATTTTAAACTGGCTTCAAAACGGTACTAAAGGAATGTGTTCCAGAGCCAGACAAGTAAACAGAGATCCCAAGTCCAACAGAAACTTTGGGTAGGATTCATGAGCTTCAAACTAACGTTAATTAAAACCCTTCTCAGTCTCATGACGTTTGCGAACCATACATGCTTGGTACCGTTAGAAAAATGAAGATCAGACGAAAATAATGTGTGGTGGCTCATCCCTCTGGGTTAAACACCTCAAAGTTGATCATGTTTTTTAGAAGGTAGCCTCTTTTACTAAACACATTACAGACAGGATGTAAAAAATAGCTGGGATTTCAAAAAACGTATCGAAATATAGTAAGAAATGGGTGCAGCATGTTGATATTGACTTGTTTGTATGGCCTCCAAACTTTGCACACTGGTCCAGGAGCCCCAGGGGCTTGACAATATGTATTAAAAAGCCTTATCCATCATGGGTTACATGCTATAACATGAAAAATATATATACATATGTTCTTCAGTTTTTTTTATAAATATTTAATAAAACATCAAATTAAATGACCCAGGATGTTGGATTTCATTCATCCACGTTGTAGCCATGGGTCAGTCAAAAACCATAAAGGACTTCACTGTAGGTCATAGTATGACCTTTCTAGAAGCCAAAAGATCAACTATGTGCCAGGCGGACCTAAAACGCCTTAGACCTTGAAGGTTGATGTGAGTGAAACTGCTACAAATAATGAGGAGTCTGCAGCTACCAACCTTAACGTTACCTTACTCAATGACACCGATGTCAACAATAACGTGAGTAGCGAAACACATGCATGGCCTGACTGCTTGTCAAGACACATACACACACACACAACTTGTTTAAATAGATACATTTATGTTGTTGTGCCAGCAATATCTCCAAGTTTTGTTTTTCACTGTAGAATGTCAAATGTCATAATGATTTGCCATTGCAAGAGAGTACCGGCACCTTTTTTCCCACTTCAATCACTGACTCTGTGACCCCTTCTGACATGTTGAGGGAGGCGCTATTTTCCCAAAACAGTTAAGTACCTGTAAACTATGTACTGAAACAGTCGTCAATTTACCAGCGATGTTACGTGGCTCTTAAATAATGATGCTTTCAGGATACGTACTGATAAAATAACGAGGCAGTTAAGTGCATCTTACGATCATCTTAGTGCTATGGGAAACCGGGCCCAGGACTGCAGGCAGGACACGATAGCACCCGCACTCTCTGCTTACGCAACCATGGGCTTGTAATCCAGGGAGAATGTGGTTTGGGGTTGTCCCGCTGGAAAATGCAGGGATGTCCTCGGAAAAAACACAACATCTGGACAGGCACATATGTTGCACTAAAATGTCTTCATATCTTTCTGCATTAATGGTGCCCTTACAGACAAAAACATACAATCGCCTCTCTAGACAAACAAATGTGCATCACACTGGAATGGAGAAAAAAACAATGCTTCCATCTGGATGTCAACTCGCGATCATGACAGTTGGTTACTTAAATGCCCATCCACCATCACTAGCAACATTTTAACATTTTAGCAACGTTATTTAACACTGAATATATTCATGCCCAGTAACAGTCCATCTGTTCATACTTGTATCACGTATTTGCCCTCATATGTTTACATTTCATGTAATAGCCTTTTACAGTATTAGTTCCCTGGAAACGTAATTCATGAGAATATGGGCTGATATCAGTGCGGAAGCATTTCATGGGCATATTGATATTGTCTACGGATGACTATCATGCTGACTATTAGTTACCTGAAAATGGTACATAAAGTTGTATACTGTACATGTAAAATTATAATAATAATCCACAATAATAAGTTCCTAAAAAATAAAACAAATTCTATGAAGAGCAATTTACTGTGAATGAAAAATAAATAAAAATGAATAAAAGAAAAAATGATTGTTGGTGTGACCACACTTTATGTTTAAATCTGCATCAATGCTTTTAGGTACGCTGTCGTGTAGTTATGAAATGATATCGACTGGTAGATCATTCCAAGCATCTTGGAGAACTTACCACAGTTCTTCCAGAGACTTTGGCTGTCTCGCATGATTCGGTCTATCTGTCTTTCTTCTTTTCTTACTTTTGCTAAAGATCCTTTTTGACCTTGGGCGTGTGGGTCATTGTCCTGTCCACTGAAGAATGACTTTGGAACCAAACAGACGCCTCCCTGATAGTACTGCATGATGGATCTTGGGTGCCTATGATTTTGCACAGTACTGTATACAAGTACTAGTCATTTGTGAAGTCAACACACACTTAATTAAAGCGTTGAGTGACAATGTATGTGGACTGTGACCCAGGCTTTGAGTTCTGGCTCATTGGGGATCAGCAATGGTGATGATTACTGCACGCCAATGTAGTGGAGAGCCTGTATAATTTGTTCATGCGTCTTGGAACTCTTCATCTTAACTATTCAAATAAGGCACACTGCAGTACACAGCACACTTCCTGAAAAAATATGATTATGCACGCAGATGTTAGGAACTTTTCTGTACTGTCATGAATAACAGAGCATTATTCTAAGGAATAAGAAGATTCCAGTTTCCATTGATACTGAATTCCTGAGAGGAGTTTGGTAGTCTAATGCCTTGATAATTGCCTGCATATATGCATGGTCTGCTATGTTTCTGCTATGTCATCATTAGAGTCAGCCATGGGAAGGTTCAGGATACAATAAATATTGTGGTGTATGGGTGGAATCTAAATATGTGTATCTGTCTGAATCTTCCCAAATGAAGATTCTGTATGACAAATTAACAACATTGCAGTATTGCAAAGTATTATATAGCATTGTGTGTGGATTGTCTATGTTATCCATTGCAATCTAATACTAAATTGAAAACAATTGATCTGAAAATTAAATATTATCATTGACAATTAGGCTAAGCTGATTACATTTTGCAAGGCACATGGCTTAAGTTAAAAGGGACTACTAGTCATATGTTTTACAGTTACAACAATAAGAGTAAAATGAAGATAACTATTCCTCGTACAGTTTACAGAGACCTATGAATAGCAGGGACAACATGAACATGAGCATCTCATTCCATATGTAACATTGGAGTGGGGGGTCACATAATATACATTACGGGCTAAACTCCTAGTCTTTGGTCTTATGTATGTTAGGCCCAGGGATGCCGACAGGAATCACTGGGTTTGGGACACATATAGGGCCCCCAGGGCGGTTTGAAAGGAATTTGGGGGCCCCAAGCAAAATGGACATGGAGGCCCCCCAACCCTTCACCCTGCAAGCAAAACCTACAGGAACCACAGCATAGCCATAAAGTTTAAGTTCACCCACACTTTATCTAAATAAAAAAAGGTTTACAGTCCATTAACTGCTGTTGCATAAACTGTGCATAAAAAAATGTTTAAAGTGCAAATACTTGTGTATAACTAAATGTTTACTAATTATAAGTCATGCTGTTGTATTTATCATGTAAATCATATCTAGTGGACATTGTATTTATCATGTAATATATTAGGTATCGGGTAATGATTAAAAATGTTTAAACCTTTAAGAAACCATTTTTAAAACATCTATAAACATTACATAGATAGACAGACCAAATATTCCTAACAATTTGTTAAGGGTAACTAATGCTTAAAAACATCCCAAGCTAATGTTTGATGCACAGAATTTATTGTGTGGTTTTCCTAACCCCCATTTAAACAGTGATTCTGGAACAGATCTGCATCTTCCCTATCCCATGAAAAACATATTACAGTATGTAACCATCCGTTCGAAAAAAAAGTTGCACTAACTGTTCGTTACAAGCAGCATTTGCCCTCAGGCAGGTTACAGGTAACGTTAGCTAACATAAACATATTTTTGCTAGCCTACCGGCTGCAAAATTACACCAAGATATTTAGAGCTTTTTTATCCAGTGTAGTTTATCACTTCCCACTATCTTGTTTTTTTCTTATCCTCCTCTACCTTTCTCTTTTTCCTTTTCTGGCTTCCTGAATCATAATTTCAATTCCTGATGACTGCCGACCGAGAAGGTTTTGCATTTTGCCGGCAGCAGAGACCACGAGAGGGGCCCCTTGAGGGGGATCCCGATAACAGTGTCATTGCACTTTACTGCATTGACTATCAAAGGGGCGCTCACACAGTTTGTCGTTGCATTTTATTCTTAACCAGTCATTGTCTTGGGGCCCCAGGCCAGCTCGGGGCCCCAAGCACTTGCTTGGTTTGCTTGCTTTGTAGCGACGGGCCTGAGGGCCCCCCGCTAAAAAAATTCACTGGGCAAAATAAATTTGGGCCCCCCCTCAGGACTGGGCCCGGGTCAAGAATCCCAGTTGTCCCCCCGTCAGTATCCAGAGGCAAAAACACATTATTTAGGTGCACATTCGTTGGAGTCCTTGGTTCTTTGTTCGTCAGTTAGAGAAAAAAATTACAATAATGTTGGTGTGATCGAGGACATCAAAAGACTTAAAGGTTTCAAAGAAGTCAGAAGTGGTAACACATTCGACCAAACGAAGGATATATTACACACAGCTTGGAAACTTCCACCTTGAGCAGGAGGTCACAAACAAACATGGAAAAAAGCTGCATTTACTTCCTCATTTGGCTAGTGATGTGCGATACCGCTTAATTCCTATTCGATCCGATACCAAGTAATACCCAGGCTGGTATTGCCGATACCGATATCAAAAACAATACTTTTCACATATTTTATTTGTAGTGTGATGTGACAACTAGTTTAAAGTAAAAAAATAGGCTGTAGGCGTACCAATTCCAATACCAATTATAGCTACATAATGACAGTATGATAAACTACTCTCATATTATTTTATTATAAAGAAAATCTCAGAGACTTGTACAGTAAAACAGGTTGAAAATTAAAGCCTTAACAGATGTGAATAACTTTCCCATAGTCAATGATAGCGTGATAGTCCCGTTATCTCCCTGTACTTCTGTCGCTGCAGGGTCTTCGTGGCGGGAAGTTAAAGAAGGGCTGCCGCAGCAGCTGGCTTTGTCACAGAGCCGCAGTGCACACACAACTGACCGGCGAAAGGAGAAGTAGTTCCTTCCCCTAACCGGATATAATTAGACTTTTCTGGTGACAACAAGTTACTTATGATAACTTAAACACTCTCCAAATTACTGAGTTTAAATATCAATCTTTTTATATAAGAATCGATACCAGAGCAGGAGACGTTGGGATCGTAAATATCGATACTTTAGTATCGATCCGCACATCACTAGTGAAGGCCTTGCATGTTTTTTTTCTACACACTTACCCTATTGCATTTACTCAAAGTCGCTGTCCATGGTTCTGAAACCAGTCATCAGATAGCATCAGTAACTTATCAAGTGAAGCCCCCTGTGCATTCTGCTAGTGTTTATGGATAATGTGAAGTACAAAAAATGCATTACACTGAAATGTTAATAAAAGGTGAACATGTTTTAGAGGGAATGTGAACATAAGTCTGGTAAAAAAATCTGTTATTGTGGTTCATTGTATTTTAGTACTGCTTCCTTCAGCAGACAGTCACATGCAAGCATAGTCACATGCAAACATCTCATATGCCTAGTATAACATAGTTTGATCATTATTATAATTATTTTAATTCATTATACATCTAGGTAGATGTGTTTTTGAAATTCTAAACTATTTCTTTGACAATAATTGATCCAAAGAGGTTCCATGCAGTGATTATTATTCCAAGTGATGTTTGCATGCCACCATTAGGAAGCGAACAAAGGAATAAGACAAAAATAATTCATCATGACCTTATACTGTTTGATTGAGACAGCACCAATTAGTTGAGCCTGTGGTCATTTAAGGAGTTGTGATCCTGCAATGACCTCCAGACTGGAATGGTATGCTCTCTCTTTCTGTTAATTGAGATAACGTTTATCCTCAGCAACATCTCATTAGGATGTACAATAGCGCCATAAATCCAATCTTTGATTATATTTAGAGAATATATTTTCACAGTGCCCCTTACTCTGAATGATGCATCGCATTCTGCTCGACTGAAGCAGAGTTAGTTGATAATAATAATTATTTTTTAGCTTGTTATACATATAGCTAGCTGTGTTTTTGAAATTCAAAACTATTGCTTTGACATTAATTCATCCTAAGAGTGATTATTATTAATTATTATTCAAAGTGAAGTTTAT
>JACXGM010000808.1:39226-57554 GCA_016801145.1 Umbra pygmaea
TTCAATTATTGTCCAGCAATGAAGATATGATGGGTGGACTGTGACCATAGTCTTTATGTAGCATCAATACAGTTTGGTGTTCTTGCGAACGAACACCGTGAAGCCGCCTGGAGATGAAAGCTGGCGTCATCGGGTGGAAACGGGATCATCAAACGCAGTGACATGGGATCCAGCACAGCAGCGGGCCAGGCACGGGAAGTTTATATGGCGTAGTGGGCTAAGTCGCTGCATTGCAGGACAGTCTACGTCATGACAGTCACTGGTTCGAGACTGACTATCGGTTCTTCGACTTTCCTGGACCTTCTGCACGATGCAGCACAAATTGGCACTGCGCTGCCCTTGATTTGATATAGATAAGTTTAATTTTGTACCTTGCCATGTCGTTTCCAGCGACTTTTTTTGTGCAGATCAAGCGCCTATAAACTAAATCATGGAAGTATGGTTGGTAAGCGTAATCATCCCGTGCATGATCTGACAGTCTTCTGCATTGGATGAGCAGTGTGAAAAGTATCGGCAGCTCGGCGACATGTGGATGGATGAACCACGTGCACGACCCTCACCATCCCACATCTGTCCAAAGATAAGGCAGGGTACAGTAAGTGGGAATTAGAATTCTAGGTCAGCTGATATGAGCTGATATGAGCTTCAGAAAAAAAGATCTTCATGCGATAGTGTGTAACCTAGAGAACATTGCTCTGAATTACTAGGTAATTCTGAAGATAGTAATAATATAAATGGAAATTTAAATCTGTCTAAACACAACAAACATTTTTGATTACATTAAAGGTTTTTCAGCCTTTCACATGAAAACGGGGCAACGACACTTAATCATCCACTGAAAGAGAGATGCATTTTGAGTTCTATGTAAAGGAAGACAAATTGGTCCTCTCTACCAAAACTTCTGAGGGCTATCTCTGGAGTTTGACTTGGCAATAAACAATTAATGTTTGATGAAGATGCACACACTGTCACACACAGCTCTTGGTAGTGGGATGCTGATGTCTAATTTAACAATTATTGTACTCCTGAAAAAGACGGCATTAGTTCTCGCTGACTTTGCTGAAGCATAGACCAAACAGCGCATGCTCCGAACTTACAATTGAAGATAGATAGTGTCTTTCAACATCTACACACTGTCATACATACAGACTGGCTCGGTTAGTAAGAAGCTGATTTCTTATTTAACACTTTGGGGAAAACACTCTAGCGCTACTCTAGGCCATCCTGTTTTTGAAGCAAAGACCAACCAGTGCAGATAACTCATAGCTTTCAAATACACAGTATTTTTATGAAGCCAATCTTGATATTTTTACTTGTGATTTAGCAGACCCTTTCAGATAGAGCAGCTTACAGTAGTCACTGCAGATATTGTTCTACTGTGCCCCAGTGGGCACTTAAGCCACAGCCAAGATATGGCAACCACCATGTTTTTGTGTGCAAACGATTACAGATGATTCTGGTGGAAAATTGCATGCAGGATGCTGTGTGCAAATCAGTAGGAAGCGCAGCAGGTAGTAGTGAACATAGGAAATATCTAGTGGACTTTAAATTCTGGATGGTGTCTGCAAATATCTTTGTGTCCCAAGACCTTGTCTGCAATTATTCTCAGCAAGTTGACTGAGAATGACAATGACCTAGGGAACAGTTACAGGAGAGGGAATCAAAGAGCCAATTGAAACCTTTGGAATATTAGGTTGAGGGCCAGATTGAAAATATGTCCAGGACACCGGGGTCAACACCTGTTCTGCCATGGGATCTATAGTAAGTAAAAATTCAGGACACACATTTACCTTCCCGTCCACTGTACCGAATCCCCTTCACTGCCCTGGGGAATAAGGATGTTTTTTTTCCATCCCTTCCAGTTTTTCATGTCCATTTCCCCCTGATCCTGCTTTGTCAGCAACTCCTCAGCAGGTGAAGGGCATTCACAGGCTTCTCTATATCACACAGCATAGCGATACTTATCACACTCCTGATTCAACACGGAAGCCTTTAGTCAGTAAATACGTGAAATGATTATAAATTTGACAATTCTTCTTTCACAATTTAACTCAGTTCTGCAAACAACGAGTTGCTGGAGAACGAAATGGCAAGGTACGCCAGTCCGAATTTCTAGTCCCCTACCCCTGGCAGCGCTGCACTAATTTGCTCCGTCCGATGCTGGAGCTCAATGCTTGGTCTGCATGGGATACTCCCACTCCAGTTCCAGTGATATAGTCTCCCATCCATGGACTGACCAGGCCTGCCCCTGCTAGCATCAGAGGGAAACAGCATTGGGATACAGGGAGCTATGCTGCTGGCTAATATAGAGTAACCCATCTGCAAAAATATTTTTGGCCTCGTGTGTAGTCTTGTTTGAACTTATCTATTGAGCCTGTGCAAATCTTCGACGCTGTGTTCCCCAGTATAATCCCACTGCTTGCACTGCCTAATGCTACAACCCTGATGAAACCATCCACATTTGTGTGGAGTAGATTACTGATTGCCAGTCAAACAGTAAACACAGCTGCAACCTCTTATCTTCCGAAGAAAACAATGTGTTGATATTCTGTGAACAAAAGCTGTATAGGAAATATTGTGTTCATTGATGACAATTGCATTTAAGGTAAAAAAGTAGGTCTACGCTATACAATCCAGATGACTACGTTTTGACTTTTATTGTTATGCTATAGGCTTGTTTAACCACAGGTCCAGAAAAGGTTAAGATGTGATTAAGATAATACTGTGTCAGTGAAAATGCAGCCTTACATTCACATGATTATCAGTCATGAGTTTCCGCATTCCAGATCCAATCAGAACGGACTATTTGTAAATTATAAACTGGTAATAAACCATTATTCTTATCATAATGCACACAATCGGTGAATCTTTGTTGTAGAAGTGATATTTATTATAAATACATTTACATTCTGTATGCTTTTCTCTTCCAGACTTTTCCTGAATGTACTGTAACCAAGATACAAACTGAAAGTAAAATCTCTCATCTTCTTTAGACTATTCAGAGCATCAGGTCTCCTTGTATGCCTAGTGACTAGCCCTTTAATTGCCCTTCAAGTATTACTGGAAGCAATGAAGCAAAAGCACAATTGGGCTTTACAGTAAGCAAATTACAATAAATTAAGATATTTTATGAATGGGACACAACCGGATCATGCGCAGCCCACAAATGCAATCTTCACATGTGCACAAGGGATAGCAATGCCCATCTGAGTAAAGGGACCAATGGAAAACAAAATAAGCATAAAAGAGCCATTGAATTAATAAATGCTTTACTTATGGCATGAGCAATGCAAGCTATTTGTAGCAGAGGTAATCCTTGGTGCCAGGAGATCTGTAAAAACAATATGAATCTCCCAGAACTAATTTAAATGTTTATCATGTTAATTAAAATTGTTGAATTGATGACACGTCGCCTGAGCCACACAGAATGATTACACTGCTTATAATTAGAATTATTCCATGGGCTTCATTTACAATAGCCTGTCCCTCCAATTTCAATGCTAATGAAGGTGCAGACATTGATTACCCTCGCACTGAATGTCAGCCACTGACCACAAAACATTAGTCAAAGGCTAATATTAAAGGGGCTTGATAGTAAACAATGATTTGAATGATCAAAGCAATTATGTGTATTTCCTTGAACAGTATTTAATTTTTTTGGTTATATGAGTTTTTCTGCACAGGCATTTAAACAGGAAATATGTTGCCTAGAGAGAATGAACCATTAGTTCCAAGTGCCATCGCTTAAGGAACTTTAACTGCATATGTCTAGAAGGGGAAAATTGAATTTAAAGACAGAATAACTTGGTATCTAATAATGTTTAGAAGTATAACATACTATTTTAGCCTACAGTAATAGTGCTTAACAGCGATATATGCCAAGCATACATGTAAACATAAATATGTAGAAAATAATGGAACACCCTTGAGACAGACAAGTATAACTTAATATATTGTACATGTTTTAATGTTTCCATTCATAGAATATTGGCACCCTTTTTATAAATCTATTTTACTTCAAGCTTTTTTCCACAAATAAAACAACAACTTGCAAAGCAATAACAGTACTAACTGTGTACCCCCAGGCCTCCTCTGACCCAATTTTAACAGGTCTGAAAAGAATCCTACCGAAAATGACTGCTGAACAAGGAATACAGAAGTTACATTATTATGGAATAGCTCAAACTAATTGTGTGACTCACTATATATTTCTATTTACTATGCCTTCTTTGCTTTTAACTTTGGTTAATTTTTAGATTATATATATTTAGTTTTTGTCTGTTCTTTTTATTTTTCTTATCATCTTTAGATAACAGTTTGGTTGACAGTTGTAAACACTATATCATTGACTTGACCCTCCTCCAATGACCCAGTACTGGGAATATTGGGTTGGAGATAGAAATTGTTCAGGTCTGTGTACTTTCAGCTGCTACCCTGTCTAACAAATAAAGTCCCTAAAATGATATATAACAAAACAACCAATATTATGAGTAGAGGCAACTACTTTTTGTTGTTTAAAAAACTAAAATAGTCATAATTGCTATTTAAATAGTATTTTAGCAGTAAGGCCAGAGAGGATGGTATATGGCCAATACAGAATGACCTAGATTAAATATTATGCATTAGACATACACATCATCCTGTTAGCATGGCATACACTATGCTCATGATAGACCATTAGACATACACATCCTCCTGTCAGCATGGCATACACTATGCTCATGATAGACCATTAGACATACACATCCTCCTGTCAGCATGGCATACACTATGCTCATGATAGACCATTGCTACCCAATTTTAGCCCTCAACATTAGGACATTGGAAGTGGATTTCTTTTTAACTTAAATGTACACAAACCAGACCCAGTAAAGGCTTTCATACTGTACACTTTAAAACACATATTGAACATATTCAATATACAGCTAAAGTACATTTATACCACACCACTGACATATCTTGATAAAAACCTTGTTGAGTCTTGCAATAATCTTTCCAGAAGAGAGTGGATTGTGAACATCCTACTTTATTAACTCAGCCAGACTAATTGCTTGTTTTTGTCTAGAGGCTATTGAGAACACAAAACACACTGGAAGTATGGTTATTATTACTGATGATCACTACTGCTGAAGTGACAATAAATAAACAGAAAGGTTTAAAGTTTGAAACGATGCCTTGGGAAATTAGTACACAGCTTCGAAATAAACATTTCCAAATTTTTTTAAATGTTCTACTTAATTAATAATATACAGTTGTAAAGAATAACAAATGAATGACATCTGGCTTGCTGCAAGAAGCTACTGTACCTGTTCTCATGGCAATATGTGGGTTACCATACATAAAGGACAACGTGATTTCACAGAATTCCGTGAAATAAACACGGACCCTTAACCTCTTAAGGATCAGTGCACCACCTGCGGGACGTTCTCACAAACAATAGAATCACAGTTCACAGGTCCAATGTTTAGGAAATATATACATGTCCCATATCTTTACAAAGCTTAAAATCTCAAGAATCTAGCTAATGTCTCGATTTTACAATAGCTATAACAAAAAATAACATTATACCTTACAATGTTAGCTACGTGCTTTGTACACATGCACCTCAAAGAAAATAGGTGGATTACAATCACTGCTCAGAACTGGAATTTTTAAGTTCTATATAAATGTCTCATATGTCCTTGAAGGTTAAGATCTTAGGATTCTAGTGATTATCTTGGATTTACTCTAGCTATACATTTAAAAACGTTATGAATGATAATTTGAGCTAAGCGTCTTGTAAACAAAGATGTTCCTTATGTCACCTCATGGAAAATACACAGTCGATTATGAACACGGTTTACAAGTTCAACTTTTAGGTAATTTATACATGTCCCATATTCTTACACAGCTCAGGATATTAGCATTCTAGTGATTATCTCAGTTATATACATATATATATATATATATATATATATATATATATATACACATGTATATATATATATATATATATAATTTAAAATGTTATGAGTGATAATTTGAGTTGTCTCTTGCAAACAAAGCAATTCTGCTAGCAGAGTAGAGCCAAACACATTGATGATATAACCTATAGTAGTATAGAAATATAGTACTTACAGTCGAACAACTTTCTTTTTTGTCATCAAAGAGGCCCAGTAATTACATAGAGCATAGTTTTTCCAAGTAAAATCCATCTTGTTATAGAAGAATAGCAAATTTTATAAAACATTGCAATTTCAGGACCGCAACATTACAGAATGTATCCAGAATAAAACTAAGGCTTTTGTGGGGCCGAACTTATGAATGAGACACAGGTGAAAAGTGTCAGCAATGTCCGTAATATGTTGAAAATTGTGACCCTTATGAAACAGAGATGTTAATAATTACCAAGATCCTCCATATAAACCAAATTTTGCCAGACATTTTTGAACAAAGACGTTTGTTGTCTGTCTCATGACCTGGATGAAAACGTCATTACGTTGCATTTTTTGGGGAAAAATACTTTTACACATAACGCTATAGCTCATTGGCTCTTCACTCTATCAATCTTACATTTTAGACATATGTCGTCATCTACTTGGGGACACTATTAAAAGTATTTTCAGGACCCTATCTCAATATATGGCTATGTAGTTATTTTTCAAAGAGAATGTAGAAAAATAAAACCAGAAAATAATTATGTATTTTCTTTATTTAATCTAGTGCCATATTCACTGTGTACATTTATTCAAAATAAATTTGAAACATCCAAATAGTCTATCAAAGTAAACATGCGACTCAATTCCCAGCGGTGGTGAGTTCAAATCCAGGTGATTTTGTTTTCTTTTCCAGTGTGATGCAGACGTGTTGCAAATGTGCTTTTTTAGTTATTTTTTCCTCACTGTCACCATGTTTCCAAACAATACATTACAACGTAATACATGTTACATGGACTTTACAGCATGGTTTCTGAGTGGTTAAGGTTAGGGTTTGGGTAAGGCTTATATCAAGTTAACAGCAAGGTCTCACTGAATTCAGTGAAAGAAAACATGCCATCACTTCCGTGTGCCCATCGCAGAATGTTCTGCACTTCCGTCAAACTGCCACAGATTTTGAAGGTAAGGGTTGGTGTTCATTTCACTATATTTTCAGCCATTCCGTGAAACTACCACGGATATTGGTCTGTGTTCATTTCACAGAATTCTGTGACATCAGGTTGCTAATGGATATTGTGCTGCATTATGTAATGTAGACAGATGTATGATATACTGTAGCCATTCAAATGTGAAGTTTTGTATGTATTGAATGGCCGTTGTACCGGAATATTTACAAGAATACACCAATTGGTTACAATTTAATGTACTTGGGGGACTTTATATTGTGAAGTAAGGTTAGGGTTAAAGCTACATTGTGTTCTTTTTTGAGTTGATCCTTGGCAAAAAACCTTTGTTTTTTCAAAAAGATGTGCTCATTCATGTGTAATTACTTCCACCAACAAATCAAACTTTTCTTGTAAGCGTAGAATCATCCATTTAGAACAAATACGATGCAGTCTTTGGAATTGCAATGTAATCGCAACGCTGGCCCTAGTCATAGAGTAGGCAAGAACTGTTCACCTGACAACATGACCTCTGATTTCCCATTTCAAAATAATAGCGCTCGTAATTCATTACAATAATCATTGTTAATTCATTGCATAGGTATTCCTAAAATGCGTCTTTTGTTGGATAAAACAGACTCTAGTGAAAGTTTTCCCACTGTAATCATGTTTTTACATGAGACACTGACAAAATATTGAATCAAATTGTGTGTACAAAATATTTATGTACTGTTTTCAATAAAACATGTTAAATTATAATTTTTTGCTATCACATGCTCTTATTGTTTCTTTACTCACAATGAAATTGTATTTGGTTACAATTCACTTGCTATATAATGACTTAACTATGATTATTGCAATAAATTAAAACAAGGGCTATTGTTTTGAAAACAAAAAGAAAATCTGAGCTTGCGTTGCTGGCATAATAGCAAGAGGGGCTAGAACAGGAATACAGTTGGTTGTCATTTACAATCTTACCGCTAGATGGGAGCAATTCTTACACAATGTAGCTTTAATTTAAAGGTACAATATGTAGTTTTCCAAAACAATAACAAAAGACATACTTTGCATTTAAAAAGCAAAAAATCACTATACCTATATATTATATATTTTTCTAAGTTGTGTACTTACATTATCCTAAATGTTTCCACTTTCAAACCCAGAGAAATTTGTAATATAATTCAAAGATTCAGGACGATTAATTTTGTCTTCCGTCAATGGCGTCATATAACCTTTGACTGCTCTAGTTCCTCTAAGTTCCAGGAAACCGCCAAACATAACGTGAATAAAGTTAGAATATTCTTAACAATACATTACTTTGTCAGTGAACATTTTTTCTGCCGGAGACGCTAGATTAGAAGGTTGTCATTGACGACGATAAAAAAACACGATCCCACGCTACTTCCCGACGTCATCCAAGTACATCTTTTGCTCTTGTTTTGATTGAGAGACCCCTAGCGGCCAAAAACTATGAATTGTACGTTTAAGGTAAACAGATTTTTGGTCTCGTATACATACAAGTCTTTAAGTTTCCACGTTTTGCCAAGAGAGCCGCCTGCAAGATGAAACTATACTGTGTTTCATAACGTGGTCATGTAACACATGTTTGTTTATATGCTGTATGTGATCATACTTGGCACTGATAAATTATTCCATTATTGAACTTTGTATTTTATTCCTCCACAACCACCTCTGCTGGTTCTGTTTCTTCTAGTCCACATCATAGACCCTATGGTGAAATTCAAACCAACTCCAAATGACTTAATGATAAACTCCCTAATTTTCTCTCCACAGAGACTGCCATCTGTTTATCTAATCGACTGTAATTAATTGTTGTCACCTCACATTATCAACCTGGTTAGTCATTAAATAAAACAAACTATTTGATTTGAGGCAAGGATTAATCAAGCTTGTTTTTAGAATCTGTGTGAGCACACATTAGTCTACTAGTCCACTGTAAACAGAAAATATGTCAGTTTAATATCTTTAATAAAGGGAGAACAAGAGTTTAAATAGCTCCAATATGCTTGTCTTTCACATGTTTAAGTACAATATATTTAGGGGTATGACATTTCATTAATTCCTTTCAGAAAAGATAAGCAAACTTCTCCCCTTACATGTTGGGATGATTTTACCAATATTGGAAAATGTTTTCCAAAATTCTGGAAGCATTGAAGATATTAATGTATATTTAGGATCTCAAAAAGTAGACAGCAAACCACTAGTGTGGACATATAATGGTGATATAGTTTGACATTCAAGACAGTTCCCATTTTTTAATCACACTTTAAAAAAGCAGTAGTTGCAAAGTACACTATTTTACATATATCAAAAACAACTGCATTAAAGGAATAATTTCAATGGAAAGGGGAAAAAAGAAACTCCTTGATATGTCAAGTAGAATTAAAAGGAAATTAGTTATGGTCAACCATGTGAAGTTCTTCATAATCGCTCCAGCATTATATTTATGACATATACACTGACCACATGTTTCTTGGGACCATACATTTTCTACCGTCCATTTTGTGGCAAAATATTATTAATTATATTCCTACAGTAAGTAGGGTGCACATGACTGTTGAAGTACACAATGTCACATTAGTGCCTGGGGGTGACACGGAGGTCTGTGAGACACTTCAGAACCATCAGGGAGAAGTTCAGTGGCTGCAGACTGACTTAACTAATCTCCAGCATTGCAATGCCTTCCAGCTGCCTGTTTAATCACTGCTCCTCCTTCCCCCATGCAGCCTCTCCTATCTAGGTCATACAAGTCTACTATCACTCGCTCCTTTTCTCCTACTTTCTCCCCCATCGTGTGAGCTATCTCCTCATCGTGAGAGCCATCCACACAATACACTGCAGTTAAGCCACCGTTACACTAAGAACAATGTAAGTCTTTGTATATACAGTACATGATCCTAGCGTAATTTTGTTTATTCTATCATACATCGTTATTATGCATTGAAATATTCTCTCCTCACACAGAAATCAAGAAGCTGGAAAATGATGATTGAACTACAGCAGAAAAAACTGTGTATTAATAGGTCTGTGCTTTAGTTTACACTGTTCTTTCTGTGTTTCTATAACCGTCTGGGTACAATAGAATTTCATCTTCAGTACTGTAGCTCACCACTACTGCAATGTTTAGAAAAATGTGTAAGTCATATAAGAATATTTTGATGACAGATTTATCAATAACTTATTCAGATCTGACAATCAAACCGATATGTATTGTAACAGTATGAAATAATGATAAAGCACAGTTGATGTAATTTTTGCAGGGCTTGGATCCCTGGACGTATGAGTCAAGATATTCAAACTTTGACATGTTTTACTTTACAGCGCCCTATGCAGCAACATAAGTAAGTGGTAAAAATGGTAAATGGACTGTATTTATATAGCGTTTTTTCTGACCAAACGCCACCAAAGAGCTTCACAGTGCCTCACATTCATCCATTCATTCACACATTCATCCACCGACGGCGGTGTCAGCCATGAAAGGTGCCAGCCAGCTCGTCGGAAGCAGCTGGGGTTAGGTGTCTTGCTCATGGACAACTCGACACTTGGTCAGGAGGACCCGGGGATTGAACCACCAACCTTCCGGTTGCTAGACAACCTACCTGACCCACTGAGGCAATGCCGCCCCCTGAGTAGTCAGTAGTCTGTAATGTTATGTTTTCTTCAGTTTTTAAATGACATCCCAAACAATATTATGAAGACAATATTGATAAAGAAGATATTGATTCATAAAACAGACTTTATTACAGTATGTAGGTGTCATGATGTTGAGGTGTGGTGTAGAGGAAGGAAGATCACAGGCAGGAGGACGTTTGCAGGTTTTTATATATTATAGTATCTCGGATGGTACACATAGGACAAAACTCCATAAATATATATAGGGACAACTTCAGGCATACTGCTAATTACTGGGCTCTTAACCGCAGCCCAAACGCGTGTAGCTACCTGGAAATACGCAGAATATATATGGGAACTGTCTACTTACAGCTCGCAAGTAACGTGGCAAGGAACACGGCGTAGAGATTCCTTTATAACGTAGACCGCGATACCAAACCAGATAACAACACTGCACGTCTTCAATTGACAATATAATAATGAACCGCGCCTTCCTCTTATTCACCTGGACTGATTTAGGGACTGATTTACCAGCTGGAAGTAATCTGGCAATCAGGGGCAATCAGTCCCTACCAGTACCAGGTAAATGAGAGGAATGCGCTACACAGCACTCATAATGGAACACTCAAATAGTCATTCAATATACTAAAACCACAGTACATAAGCACTGGCACTAATACAGTTAACAAAATTACATGTATACTATGGAGTCCAATATGCAGTCCATAAGAAACAAGGGTCCCACTCTGGGACTTCCAGTATTCAGCTTTTATTTATTTTCTAATTCAGGCTTTATAAATACAGTACTGTTCAAAAGTTTGGGGTTACTCAGAAATGTGCATGTTTTTATTGAAATTCATACCTTAATTCACCAAGGTGGCATTAAATAAATGTATGTATATATATATATACCAATTTATATATTACCAATGTTGCAAATATCTATCCTCATTGGAAATTTACTGATTTGTTAATTAAATATTGAAATCGAATGGAAAAAGTCACTTTTTCAGTGTTTTTTTTTTTCAATTTTATTTTCATCTGTAACTAATCATGTTTTGACAATAATGTCATATCAATTTAATTCCACCTTGGTGAAATTAACACCCAGTGAGCTGATACGAGCCTGTCCTCCCCAATTAAGATCCACCGACCGCGGCTGATGTATAGGTATTAGTTTTCATTCAATGCAGTGCATGGTGTTTTAGTTTCTTGGTTTCTAATTAAATATGTGTAAATGTCCCTTTAAGTTAGTGTGGCACCTCTCCCGCAGTTTGGCCTGTTTCTAGGATAGGATTAGGTTAGGGCAGACTGGTACCTTGGAGAGCTGATTAGTAGCACTAAGCAGCTGTGTGAAAGTAGCTAGTTAGGTCTGTCTATATAAGTGGGTCAAACTGGGGAAGAGGTGTCGCTAATTGCTTTTGTGTATGGTTACGTAAGTGTTATCATTTATTGTTGAGTTGCTACGGTCTGGAAGGTATGTTACTGTTTTATATATATATATATATATATATATATATATATGTATATATATATATATATATATATATATATATATATATATATATATATATATATATATATATGTATGTATGTATGTATGTTGTGAGAAGAGTGGAGTCCTGTTACTAGAGAATAGGTGTACGCTCTTCATAACTTTCTCCAAGCGTTCTGTGCCGCTATAGTGCATGTTGTTTTAGGAAAGTGTATATACCTTTGTGTTACTCGCAAATCGTATTTCACCTGCAACGCATTTTGGAAAGTGTACCTTTTTGAACGTATGTCCCTCATTAAAACTCGCAACACATCAAACCATCTACTGCCTGGCTGGTCTCCCTCTCTTCACTACACACCCAAACCGTGACACCTGTCAACATCAGACACAGGCTTAAACGCAGTCAGTATAGCCAACATCTGCTCATGTTAATTTACCTGGACTATCTATGCCAAAGAAATCAAACTGTCCCATGTGAAAGACTGGTGGAGTGCATGCCAAGATGCAAGAAAGTCAATTATTATTATTTTGCCACCAAATATTGATTTCTGAACTTTTCCTATGTTAACTCAATTTGTGATGTGTTTGAAATTTTTAACTGCAGTTATTTCCTTTACATTATCTAGGGTCTGACAACACTGCATCTTTTTGTGATTTTGACCAGTTGTATCCTTGTGAAAATAAATGATCTGAATAGCAATATTTGGAATTTGGGAGAAATGTTGTCAGTAGTTTATGTATTTAACCAAAAAATGTCATTTGTATCCCAAATTTGCATCTCAATGTGGGCTAGTTATTTAAGAAAACAGGCTGTTAGAGGGATATTTCTAATTTGTATTCATTTGTCTTATGGAAATACTGGTAAATTATAGATGTAAATAAACTTCCTACAATATACAAAATGGTGAAAAGTGTGTCATATTACACAAATATAGAAAGAGCTTGAACAAAATGAATTGTATCCTATTAGAGGTCCAGTAGTAGCCTACTCTACCTACCAAATTTTGAGAGGGAATATCTCAGAATTTCAGTTACAAGGTTGTCAACATTTAAAGCATCATACCAGTTCCATTAGTTCATCCAATTACACTGATTGATATGCCATTTAAAAGCTCTTAATCTGTACTCTGTTGAAGTAAATTATATTGAGGACCTACAGTACTGTATGTAATTCAGTTTTGATAATTGATACATACTGTGAAATAATATAAAAAACTCTAATCTGGTGTGATTATATTGTTACCATGAATTGAAATATTCAGGCATTGTCTGTGTTTAAATAAAACCCAATGTTATTTTTTCAATCTGGGTTTTTTATTGGGTTTTATCAGTACAACACAAATTCTGGAAGCCCTATACATATGTATAGTAACTTAATGACTACTGTCTCAACTGCTATTCAAACTGTAAATGAGTAATCGAGAAATTTCAAAGTGATGAATGTCCCCCAGCGTTGCTGCGCCAAACTCTGCTCTCCATGGACAATGACTCTATTCTGGGGATAAGCTCCTCTCAATGTCCCAATGTTATCACCGCTAAAATAAATATTTCATGGATGTGCAGAATCCACACTTTTTCATCAATCCTTGTTCTGTGATCTTCTCATATTATGAGCAAAGGTCGGACTCTGATCGCACGCATACTGTGTAGTAGATAAAATGGAAGCACTGCACAGTATCAACAAGGTATTCATGAAAGAAGTATGTGAAGCAAAAAGCCTTTCATAGCCGTTTAAGCTCAAGACCCTCTCAAAACCAAGCTAAGAAATTTAACTGACATGCTGCAACTTTGACTGTTACAGCTGACTCAACGTGAGAGTTGGACAAATGTCAGGTGTTTTCAATGTCCTTTTCATCTTGAACAGTCTTAAAAAACTTAG
Organism: Umbra pygmaea; assembly: GCA_016801145.1. NCBI lineage: Eukaryota > Metazoa > Chordata > Actinopteri > Esociformes > Umbridae > Umbra > Umbra pygmaea. The sequence continues at coordinate 53,312 of JACXGM010000808.1, forward strand.
GGATTACAGTACATAATGACACTGTTTTATTCTGCAACAAGGGAAAGCCCCCCCCCCCCCAGCAAAGGGAGGCATTAACTCCTCCTACTGACACTGGTGCTACTTTCATGTGGTTGAAAAATAAACAGTTGTTCTCTTCCTTTATTCTCACTGCCAGACTAGATCACGTTTGTTGCGTCCTAGCGTCTGCTGCTTCAGCTACGGTAGGTAATTCAACAGTCAGCAAAGTCATTGGCCGCAGGCAGAGTGGCCCTTGACTGAATTCCACAGTTCTACTAGACCACTAGTTATACATTAGGGCTCTTATGTACTATGACAACCTGGCCTTAGGCTATAGCCTTTGGGTATGAATCAATGTCATGGTAAACCAGTTTAATCAAAGCAGCATGGAGAAAATACGAGTGTATGTACTTTTTTCATCCCGTTTTCTCAGATAACGTTCTGTCCACATGTTCTTATAGGTGTTTTACTGCTCTGATTAGACAATCCTGTTAAATTGGAGAAACAAGGGATGTAAGCACTTCTGAGCACTTCTCAATTACTGTGCCAAGAACCTCTTATTATTGACACCAAGCAAATGTCCTCCAAAGAAATTGCACATGTTTCAGTAGAGTCCTTAAGAAACAAACCTCGGTTTCAAATGATAAAGTAGGTTTATCTTATACTTATTCAAATGACACACTATGTCAAATGACCATATTATGAATTAAATCAAGTTAGTGCTCAGTTTGTGAAAGGAACGGTCTAGAAATCTTGTTTATTTTACGTCCCTTCAAATTGTAGCACTTCCTTCACTGCTGTGACTAAGGCTGCTCGCGACATCATCATAACTATTTCTTCACTGCTGTGATTAAGGCTGCTCGCGACATCATCATAACAATTTCCCAAATGTCATTAAACTAGGGAAGAATGAGCTCTTTGACATTGCCACTGTACCCAAGTTAACAATGGTGGTGTGCTCACAGCACAGGCCCTCAATCTCCATACTCACCCTTCTCAACACAACACCCAGAGGTTTGGAAGGCTTCCAGTAGCGGATGGTTCATTCATTTCCCAAGAATCTGATTAATGATAACTGACACCAACGGCATTAGCTTTATCATGGCTGAGCAATAGGACGCCCTGCTCGAAATGAGTTTTTGCCCGGGATGCAGGGTCCCCCGATTTTTCTTTGAATTAAAACCTAATTTCGGAGTGCCATATGGTAATTAGTGACGACTTGACTCTGACTGATGCCTTCTACTTACTTGGCGATGCTTCCAGTGCTTTAGAGTTTGGCATTTTATGCACCAAAAACAGAAATGTTATTCCATAAAGTGTGTGTCAACAACGTACAGCTATCCTCTGACAAGATTGATTGACATTACGCATTCAGGGGAGCCTGCTTAGGGAGATTCCTATGACAAATATCTGACAAAGAAAGAGCAGAAACAGAGCTATTCAAGGGTATAAGGAGGTGGTGCAGATGTACTGAAGGCCTGGATAACCAGTATTAATACTATCTTTACACTAATACTTAGCAGGACAACTCCTTACATGTTGATGTGATAATAGGTTATTTTCTACTAAATCAAAATCAATAAGGTGAAAATAGGCTTGTTTATATAATTTGCCAAGTATATTTAGTGTTCTGGATTTCTTAATTTGTTGTCTCAGATCCAGTGCTTAACAATTGGAGACTAATCCTTCTAATTTTCTTGGAATCCCTCTCTGTCATGTGCATGCTATAAAACCTGCTAAAAAACCTGCTTTCTCTCTGGCAGATAGGGATAGCAGCTGTGTGAGCGGCAAAAGCCCAATTTGGCCCACCATTTCTAAAACCACACTCAGGGACCTAATATGCACAGTAGGCTAACTATGTATATTAGTTTAATCTGGCACAACAGACCCTGAAATACGTTAATTAAAACAACAACAAAAAATTAAAATTACACCTCGCTAAAAATAGTAGGTATTGAATTTGACAAAACTAATATTCACCATAATAATCATCAATGCATATCAATTATATAAATAAACACAGGCTATGATTGACAAATCATCCAATTCTTTACCTTCCCAAACTTTCAGCGATGCCAAACTAGGATGGATGCATTTAGTGGCCAAAGGGCTGTTTTGTCATGAACATGGTTCAATCATCAGGTTCAATCATTAAGGTTGTAAGTTCCACTACCATATTGAAAATTTTACAATGGCACAAGCCTTGAATGGCACTTTGTTTGCAGTAATAGACAACACCATTAACAATGCTATCTTGCTCTATGGGAGATGTCACCAGGTGCGTAGGACAATACTTATACTTGTTTGATTCTTATAATAAATATTATAATAAATATTATAAATAATCAGGCCAGCTGTTGACTCGCTAGACTTCGTCTAACTCCCAGCTGTGTCAAATTATGAATCTATCTGTCAATCACTGTTTCATATTCCCTGTCATATACTGCCCAAAAATCTGTATTGTCATGTCTGCTGTACTGTATGATATTTGTAGCAATGTGAATGCGTGTTGGGTTGGGGGATATGATAGGGTGCAAATTGAGTCTAAAAGGAGCAGAGTGTGGCGATAGCTTTGAAGATATTGTGCTGTTAAATAGCTTTAATCATGGATCATCAGATCAGGAGGACAGCGCTGACATCATTCACATGGGACACATCAGAAAGGTCAGCACATGGCACACAGTATGTGAAGAATGGCTTCATAGAATGGCAGCACACAAACAACCACCATATTCTCCTTATCCATGGTGAGTACAGTCAGCTCGCCTTTATAATTTTAAATGATGAGTAAGATGGTGACGCTGTACTGTAGATCCATAAGTTGTGTGCATGTGAGAATACTTACTGTGACGGAGAAGTCTGTCACTGTCTGTGGGCAGCAAATGGTAATATAACCCACACACAAATATAACCCTACAGATTCATATTTCCCTTCCTACTCTGTTTACCGCTGGACTGGCACTGTGACACACAGGTTAAGTTGACATGACACTGACTGTCACACAGTCCATAGAGTCAGGTCCAAATATATTTTGGAGCATAGAAATAGAATAAATATAGAACGGCCATGCCAATTAAAATCAATGTAGCAGAATAGTCAGAACAGCAGACATTTTTATGTGTACCATTCATTGCAAAGGTCTAGCAGCGTACCTCCACATTAAACCGATTTGTGGCAGGTCACAGGACTCACTAGTGGCCTGCCTTGTTGGTGAAGAGGAAGTGGAGAGCTTCATAATTCTATTGATAAGTAATAAAAATATATTCAATAAATGCTAATATTATACTCTCAAACTGCAACTCTGAAACTAGTGAGTGCGACAAACTGTGTCACTCTGACAACTAACAACAATCGAATGACCACGCCAAACAGTTCACTGGCCTTTCTATTCATTAGAATTTGGACAGTGACACAATTATCATACTTTCGATTCTGTTTTCTTTCAAATCCATTTTGGTGACATACAATCAAGATGTGATCTAAGTGTACACTTTATATTTAATTTAAAGATGTTGTAAAAATTATTTTATGAACAGTGTAGGATTTACAAACTTGTTCATAGATAGCCCCCCAATGTTAGGGGCTCAAAAGTAATTGGACAAACATAAATTATATTGTGATTTTTAATACTTTAGCCTTCACCAGAGGCTGGGTTTAACTGGTAATGCTCTGCCAGGGCTTCACCAGCAGTCTTCAGTTTCTATTTGTTCCTGGGGAGGTTTCAGCGAGTGAAATGCATGCTCAATTGGTTTCAGATCAAGTGAATGACTTGATCATTGCGGTACTCATAAGCATATTTTCAGTATGCTTCGTGTCATTGTCCATTTGCATGGTGAAGCGCTGTCCAGTGAGTCTTTAACCCTGCAAAGTCGATTGACGCTCTAGAGCGTCAAACGCGATTATCTCACGAACCGTGAACATGCTAGCAACTAAAGCTTGGTGCCTTTGGAAAGGAGAGAATTAGACGCAAATAATGAGTGGTGGCACATCTCTGTGTGTTACTCACAGCCGGAGATATCGCGCCTCAAAGCCGACGATGGTCTTTCTTTTTGACTAAAAATATCACAGACAGGAAGAAGGAAGTCAAAATGACAAAATAACACATTTTTCAATAACATAGGACATCATCCTGCATAAAACAACCATTTTTGGAGTTGGAATTTAGCTGGCTTTTAAAAACGTATAGAAATCTAGTTAGAAATTAGTATAGCATTTTGATGTTGACTTGTTTGTATGGCCTCA
>JACXGM010000809.1:0-63866 GCA_016801145.1 Umbra pygmaea
TAAAGCTGCCTATCCCTATGTAACAAGTAGATACTACTCTGAATAATATGTTAGTAAAGCTGCCTATCCCTATGTAACAAGTAGATACTACTCTGAATAATATGTTAGTAAAGCTGCCTATCCCTATGTAACAAGTAGATACTACTCTGAATAATATGTTAGTAAAGCTGCCTATCCCTATGTAACAAGTAGATACTACACTGAATAATATGTTAGTAAAGCTGCCAATCCCTATGTAACAAGTAGATACTACTCTGAATAATATGTTAGTAAAGCTGCCTATCCCTATGTAACAAGTAGATACTACTCTGAATAATAGGTTAGTAAGGCTGCGTATCCCTATGTAACAAGTAGATACTACTCTGAATAATAGGTTAGTAAGGCTGCGTATCCCTATGTAACAAGTAGGTGGTTGATGTTCAGTGTCAGGTTTAGGGTTGTGGATGAAGTTCAGTGTCAGGTTTAGGGTTGTGAATGAGGTTCAGTGTCAGGTTTAGGGTTGTGGTTTAGGTTCAGTGTCAGGTTTAGGGATGTGGTTTAGGTTCAGTGTCAGGTTTAGGGTTGTGGTTTAGGTTCAGTGTCATGTTTAGGGTTGTGGTTTAGGTTCAGTGTCAGTGTCAGTTTTAAGGCTGTGTTTGCAGCTAAGGATAGGGGTGGGTTTGAATGAGGATGTAGAAGTTAAGTTAAGCTAAGTTTAGGGGTCAGGTTTGGGGTTACCTGGAAGTTGTAAGCCAGGCATATGCGTGCACTGGAGCAGAGGGGGTTGAGGTGCAGAGCAGACAGGAAGTCCCTCTGAGCCTGTTTGGTAGCCTGGGCGTGGCCATAGTCCATAAAGGCATTGCCCCGCCCCACATAGGCGTCTATGCAGAATGGGCGGAGCTGCACGGCATGGCTGTAGGCCTTTACCGACTCCTGAAGCTGGCCCAGCCTACACGACACAAACAGACACACATTTACAGAACCAGGGAAGAGGAGCCATTGTGTATGCTAGCTCGGAAATGTGCGACGACCACTACTTTATTCCAAACACATTTACATCAGTTACCAAATGACTGCAGTGTCCAAATGATTAGGGTGTAGTGATGAAACGTTGCATATAACATGTAAGCTGGTTAAATATGGAAGGTAATACTGGCCAATAGCATAAACGGTGAACACACGACAATTCCTACATCCACTCTGTCATACTCAAGACTTTTCTTGATGGACAAAGTTGGCACCCCACCATGGCCTCTCTTCAAAGGCTGTTTGACAGTGGTTTTGTTCTGGGCATTCGCCTACAACACTTACCTTTAACCGTGTATTCATCAGAAGAAGAAAGACAGTCAAGAAGGAACTTAGCATTCAGTAGAGATTGACTAATTGAACTTGCTGAGTGCAGCTCCCTGCCAGTCTCCTGCTTTCTAAAAACACTCTCTTCTTCTCGCCAGCTCTCTGACTGGGACACTTAGGTATGTTTTGAACAACCTGCTCACATTATGGCTTTGAACTTGGTCCTTATCATTGTAAAATGTGTTCAGGTCCCCATAGGACTTCTAAGAATTCTGTGTTATTCTCCTATGGGCTGAACACTGAAAGTAGAGGGAGTCTAAATGGCTTCAGTGGTTCTCAGCAGTGGCAGCCTGTTTGAAATGTATCTAGAGTAAGATGAGAAAGTGTCTAAAACACTCAGTGTGATACAACAGTTTGGCCTACGGGTCATTGTGGTAACACTAGATTCACTTTCCTTCTGCACAGCTCACTGAAACGATAACCATCACAGTTAATGGAAATCATCAATCATTAAAATCACATCAAAGGTCACGCAGCATTTGTTATGGTCTTTCCCTGGGGCAACATACAAATATGAATACACTTTTAACAGCAGCCTAAGTTGGATTTCCTTCTGGAGGCCATTAATCCAATGAAAAATAAACGCTAAATAAGTCTAGATAACAATGTGAGGTACTTCATGATGTTCATAGAATTTGCTATTATACCCTGAACTATTGTTCCATATTGGGAAGATAATGACACATCACTAGGCGGTGAGATTGTCTATACTAAGTATGTGTGAGGGGTGAGACCTGTGGTAGTAGACGCCTAGAGCGTGAAAGATGTTGGCGTCCTCTGGACTTTTCAGGGAGGCAGCTTTGAAATCCTGCAGGAGAGACACAGTACATCAAACTTTACTGCTGGATTAACAGATCAACAGATGACGACTGTCATGTTTACCTAAGAAGCATGAACATGACTGAAGAAATGTACACAGTAAAAACGTTGGTGTTAAATCAACACCCTAAGTGTTAAATTAACACTCCTCAGTGTGTATATAGGTCCACTGGACCTATATAAACACTGCAAGTGTTAATTTTACACTGACGTTTTTGCTGTGTACAATTGATTATTGTGAATAATCTACAGTATCCAAAAGTATTACATAAAAACAGAGGGCTTTCTCAAATGTCTTTGTGCTAGGAATGGGCAATTTATTGCTTTCTTTCTCTGGGGACGGCTTGTGTAAATAATAATATTGAACATCACTTTTTTATTACAACTATAAGAAAACATTTTTATTGCAACTTTTATTACCCTAGCAACATAGTGAATATTTTTAACATAGTGAAAACATGATCCATGAAGCAATTTCAATTTAGTACACATTGAGGCTTTTTAAAACAATTTGGTGATACAAATACATATTAGCTGGGGTCCGCATGGTCTAAGTTGCAGCATTGCAGGACAGTCTACATCACAATAGTCATGGGTTTGAGCATGACAATGGATTCTCTGACTTTCTCCGGGCCTCCTGTACAAGGCAGCGCAAAATTGGCATAGTGCTTCCCGGGATTTGGGTTAGATAAAACAGATTATCTATCCTGTCACGTCGCTCTGAAGTGACTCCTTGTGTCCAGTTCGGGATTACCTGTGTTGAACTAGTTTTTATTCTATAAGTCAAAAGCATCACTTACTATAAAACTAACACACATCCAATAGACATCAGTGGTCGACACACTGCTCAGTGTTGCAGACTTTGAAAAAAACTCTCCCTACTCTGCCTCTGATTGACTGTGAGGTTTAGGCATCAGGAGTGACGATTGGTTCCAGAGCCAGTTGTAAAGTTGCAAAGCACGTGTAAAATGCTGTGTTGGCCATGGCCACGACCCCCCCCTAAATATTTTCTGATCAGATCTGCACAAAGCACGTAGGTGACCCATTTTTGTTTCCAAACAGGTGAGCTTCGCCTAAAGGTGAGATGTAGTTGTGGAGCTGCTGACAAGGCAGGGTTAGTTAGAATTAGGAAGGGAGGAGAATGGCACAAGTACTGGTCTCCACAAAGTTTGCTGCTTCAGTGTTCTTAGATCTTTTTGTCAGTAGTTACTATGGTATACTGAAGAACGATTACAAGTATTCCATAAGTGTCAAAGGGTTTAATTGACAATTACATTCAGTTTATGCAAAGAGTCAATATTTTCAGTGTTGACCCTTCTTTTTCAAGACCTCTGCAATCCGCCCTGGCATGCTGTCAATTAACCTCTGGCCACATCCTGACAGTTGGCAGCACATTCATGTATGATCAATGCTTGGAGTTTGTCAGAATTTGTGGGTTTTTGTTTGTCCACCCACCTCTTGAGAATCGACCACAAGTTCTTAATGGGTTTAAGGTCTAGGAAGTTTCCTGGCCATGGACCCAAAATTTCAATGTTTTGTTCCCCGAGCCAGTTAGTTATCACGTTGTCCTTATGGCTAGATGCTCCATCATGTTGGTCATCACCAAATGGATGGTTGGGAAAAGTTGCCCTCTGAGGATGTGTTGGTACCATTCTATATTAATGGCTGTGTTCTTAGGCATAAATGTGAGTGAGCCCACTCCCTTGGCTGAGAAACAACCCCACACATGAATGGTCTCGGGATGCTTTACTGTTGGCATGACACAGGACTGATGGTAGTGCTCACCTTGTCTTCTCCGGACAAGGTGTTTTCCGGATACCCCAAACAATCGGAAAGGCGTTTTATCAGAGAAAATGACTTTACCCCAGTCCTCAGCAGTCCAATCCCTGTACCTTTTCCAGAATATCAGTATGTTCCTGATGTTTTTCCTGGAGAGAAGTGGCTTCTTTGCTGCCCTTCATGATACCAGGCCTTCCTCCAAAAGTCTTTGCCTCACAGTGTGTGCAGATGCACTCACACCTGTCTGCTACCATTCCTGAGCAAGCTCTGCACTGGTGGTGCACCGATCCCGCAGCTGAATGGGGTTCTGGCGCTTGCTGGTCTTTCTTGGGCACACTGACACCTTCTTCACAACAATTGAACCTCTCTCCTTGAAGTTCTTGGTGATCTGATAAGGTTTATTTAGGTGCAATCTAACTAGCAGCAATATCCTTGCCTGTAAAGCCCTTTTTGTGCAAAGCAATGATGATGGCATGTTTCCTTGCAGGTAATTATGGTTGACAATGGAAGAACAACGATTTCAAGCATCACCCTCCTTTTAAAGCTTCCAGTCTGTTATTCTAACTCAATCAGCAGGACAGAGTGGTCTCAAGCCTTGTCCTCGTCAACACTCTCACCTGTGTTAACAAGACAATCACTGACATGATGGCAGCTGGTGCTTTTGTGGCAGGCCTGAAATGCAGTGAAAATAATTTTTTGGGGAATAAGTTATTTTCATGGCAAATAGGGACTTTGTAATTCATTGCAAATTATCTGATCATTCTTCATGACATTCTGGAGTATATGAAAATTGCCATCATAAACACTGAGGCTTTTCAGACTTAGTGAAAATTTGTATTTGTGTCATTCTCAAAACCTTTCACCACGACTGTATATACAGTATATCCGAGACAATATTGCAAATGTCAATCACTGTTGGAAATAACAGATTTATTATTTACATACGACGGCAAAGCCACTTTTTCAGCAGCCATAACTTCAGTGTCCTAATGATGAAATCTTTTAGCTCATCCATAATTAATCATGTTTTGACTCGTAGCTGTCGTGCAAAGCACTGACTAGCACCAACGGTTCTATAAAGAAAGCAACTTTTTTATGTTTACATTGCACAAACCAGCAAGCATTCCTACATGGAACGGTGCTGGTCCACGGACCGGAGTAGGAGAAATACTGATCTAGATTATATTACATTGTTCCATACTCAGTCTATTCTGCCGTGTCCCACCTTTGGCCTAGGATTACTGACTTGAGTGTTGCACTGTTGCCATTAGCAGAAGCCTGACTGCTCTACTACTAAAGACACTACCTACTAAGTACACTACCTACTAAGGACACTACCTACTAAAGACACTACCTACTAAAGACACTACCTACTAAGGACACTACCTACTAAGGACACTACCTACTAAGGACACTACCTACTAAGGACACTACCTACTAAGAACACTACCTGTAAGGCATTGTGATGGTCACTCAGGTCAGCATAGAGAAGGGCACGGTTGATCAACACCTTCAGGCCAATCTCCTTCTTGCTAGGCAGGAGGAGGACAATCCCATAGTCTCTAAGAGCCTAGGAGTTGAATAGGAAACCACAATTACGTCAATAAGCAACTGCTAGCAATACGTGTGAATGACAGAAACAAACAACGCATCATTTTAACTGGAAATAATTACAGGTGGAGGGAGTATGGCTGGCAGTCTCTCGTAATACAAACAACTCCACAGAAACAACAAAATGTGGAAAAAAGAAACCAACCAATTCATATTCCTTGAGGTGCTGATAACACACTCCACGATTGTAGTGTGCAAATGAGCAGGTTTTGTCTATCCTCAAGGCTGCAGTCAGGTCCTCCACAGCAGCTTTATACGCCTGAAACAAAACCAGGATACACTGAAACGTAAACTAGAATAGTGAATAATGACGTTGTGTAGCTCCGCTTACATTGTTACAGCGCCAGAGGCTCAGCAAACAGCAGTAAGAGTTGACAAAGCATTTCAGCTCATTAGCCAGTGGTAGAAACAATGTGTGGTGGAAACAGAGACAAAAGATCAAATGTTTTTTACAGTACAAATTGTTAAGTTTTCTCAATGGGGTAAATATGACACATCTTAGTTGTTAAAGCCAGACTGAAATACTGTTATCTTAAAAAAATCGATTCTTGCTTTTACACAACTCTTCATATCCTGCCTTAATATCACAGATGAACGAAGACACTCCTCCAAAACTACCTGAAAAACTAATTTAAGTTGTATATAATGATAATAATAATAATAATAATATTCTTTATTTCAGACCATGGGGGATCCATATCACATATACATATCTCACAAAATAAAATGAACGCCTACAGCGATGTTGATATACAATTGTTAATATATTGAGGACACTCACTTTACAACATGCCAATCTTACACAACTGTGAATAGTGAGTGAAAAAGCGGAGCAATTGAATTTCTGTCACTTTCAAGAGGTGAACTGCATTATATTACGGTACTCCACACTGAAAACCATTACAACATTTATAGCCACAGACAACAGGCGCCCGATTAATCTCACCTTTAGGTAGACTCTGAGTGCTCCTTTGTACAGATAGGCTCTGATACTCATGGGCTGGATCTTGATGGCTTCATTGCAGTTCAGAATGGCCTTCGAATAGCGACCTTTGGCACCATAGAAGGCGGCGCGGCTAAGATACACCTTGAAATTCAGGCACAATTAAATCCATTGTGTACGGATGCAATTCAGGTTCCATTTTCTGCTCCCTTGTAATGTGGTTTCAGATCGTTCCATATTGAGTTTGAAATACCCTGTCAGTCTCTAGTACATTTAGGATATGCCAAAAAAGGCACCCTACTCCCTATAGGGCCTGGTGAAAAGTAATTCACTATATATTAATAAAATAGTCATTTTAGATGCAGCCTTAATCTATTCCTGCGGGGAAGTGTCAACCACAAGTTCCAGGGAGCTACCTGGAAGAGATTAGGGTTGATGGAGAGGGCTCTGTTGAAGTCCTGAACACTCTTGGATTGCTGCAGGCGCATTCGGCACAGCCCTCGCTGGTGGTACGCATCCGCAAACTCAGGGTTGATCTTCACTGCACTGTTGAACGCCTCCAAAGCCTGCCGAGCACATCACAGAATCAGCTTCGTATGACAGGACGGGTTTGGTGGAAGAGGCCTTGTAAAATAATAGCATGTTTTGTAGCAGATACTACATTTGATTGAAAAATTATGTTTCCCTTTGTAGAAGAAGTCAACTTCTGTTCACAGAAAGATTCATTGTAACATTTTTTTTTGTGCCCAAAATGTAGCATTAAACTGTACAAAAAATATTGATATTATATAAAATATGTTTTAAAGTATGTAGTGTACTATATATATTATAAAATAATAGCATGTACAATACAAAAACCACAGTAGGTACTATACCAGTTCTATACCATAAATTATATCACATATGATCATGTATTCTGCAATATACTACATAAAATACGAAATAAATCAAATCTGGTATATTATATAAATACATTACAGCAGGCATGGTGCCATGAGTTGTTATCAAACCTCTCCTGGAGATCCCCAGAGACAATTTCTCACAATTTAATTTTAGCACTGAACTAGTTCACCTTATCCAAGGACATGGCTAAATGATTAGTTGATACGTTAACTCAAGAACAGCTTTGAAACCCAATGGACTATATCACATAATGGCATTTACTGCACCTTATATAGGTGTACAGTAAAATAACCGAACATACCTAGCCAGTGTGTAATATCACATAATGACTGGGACAACAGGTATTTCATAGCTTAAAAAATAAATAATGTAGTTGCAAAAGAGGAAGAGATTTGAGGACTAAGAAAACACAGTAGAACCAATACTGCTGTGTTGAGTCTGTTCGTGCTGTCAACTCTCTGCAACTAACTGCCATGTCAAACACTTGGCAAATGGAGAAACAAATATAGGACAGGGCTAGTGTTGGAGGGCCATGCAGATGAATAGCATGAATCTCTACTAGACCGACAGGTTCCTTTACCTGCAGCAAGCAGGTCAGTGCCATGTAGCAGAGTCCTGTCAGGTAGAAGACCTCCGCAGCTTCAGGGACGCTGGATAGGTTGGCCTTGTTGGGGCTCAGCAGAGTCAGGGCTTTGGCAAAGCTCTCTACTGCCTCCTACAGTACAGTCACCACACATGCACACATCATCAACTTGATACACCCATACTTCTTCGATTACATTGCATGTTAGGACGTTGACATTGCTATTGATGTCATGTCGACCGACACAGATATGTTCACTTCAGCGCTCGTGTTTTCAAAAGTTACCTGGGTTTAGTCTGTGTTTGACATAAGGATGACAAACGATTCATATCACATTTGTCTTATTTGAAAAGCAAAATAATCAAAGAAGCTTGCTCATTCAGTTTAAGCCTATAGAGACCAAGGCATTGCAGGGACGCTGGGAAGCATTTTGAGGTGGCAGTGCTGAAGGTCAGTGGCATATAGTACAATGTCAACTATATGCAGTAGGCCTTGAACCCATTTGAACTAAATAGATTGCAGGGGCGTCACCAGAACTGGGCTTTCTGGGCTCAAGTCGCAGATGTTTTTTGGTCAGCACGAGTGGTCTGCGAGCTGACATAAACCATGACATTAACACAGCTATGGAATCAACATTTGCAAGGCGAGCAGACAAGTGCTTTGTGAATCGTGACTTCTGCATGCACATTGTAGTGTATTAATTGCACAGGCTAGCAGTCAATGACTCTCAGCAGACAATGCGATGTTGATCTTCAAACTAGTAGTCAGAGTCAAATTTGGTTTCTAAAAGTCATTTTGATTTGTCCAAATAATAACGGCACACAAGGAAGCAGTTTGTTCATTCTTTTAGGGAACAGGACAAACAATACAAAAATAAGTACCAGTTAATATTTGTATTGCTACAGTGTACATTTGACATGTTTTATATTTACACCTCCACTATGTAACTTTTTTGAAAACTACAAAAAATACTAAGATTATATATCATTTATATGTTGCATGCTCTTACTACTTAGTTGTGGTTGTTTCACCTCGTTTCTCTTAAATGTATACACTCACTGTAAGTCGCTCTGGATAAGAGTGTCTGCTAAATGATTACAATGTTAATGTAGATTATGTTTTAGGACTAGTAAACGTAGGGAACTAGCATAATGGATCCAGGGGTTGAAAAAAATAAACTTAAAATAATAAAAAATACAGAAAATAGTAGAATAGCAAAATCGAGATTTCCCAATATCTAACTAGAAACAAATGCAAAATAATGGAAACTGGTTATATTGTCTCTGTATTACTCCTGTGTTCAGTAAAAACATATATGTAAAAAAGTATTTTAAAAATCTAGCCTACGTAACATTTGGGCTGACAGGACAAATGAGGAGACCATTACTGTAGCTGAGTGGTGTCTGTAGCAACATCACCATGAAAAATGAATTAATTAAGCATGTGAATATAAATGCAGACAGTAATTTCTAGAGAATGTTTGCTTATGTTGTTCCAAGGTGGATATGTACAGAATGTCACTGTTTATCCCTAACTTTTTCCAAATTTTTCACTTGACACTGCAATCGTGCATTGTCAAAGCGTGGGATTCAGTTGCATTTAAAAAATAAAACATTTGATATAGAAATAAAATAGATTTAATCATATATATTTTAGTTGCCATTGCAGTTAATCCATAGAAATAGAATGGATAGAACGGCTATTGAACTGCTTGGCGTGGTCATTCGATTTGTACACAACAAAATGGCGATTGATGTTAGTTGTCATGGTGACAAAACGCGAAACGGTTTAATGTGGAAGTAGGCCGCTAGATCTTTGCAATGGAATGGTACACCTAAAGATGGCTGCCGCTCTGACCATTCTTCTACATTGATTTGAATTGGAATGGCCTTTCTATAAATTCAATTTCTATGAGTTAAACAATGCAGGAACAGCAGGTGGCACGGCAGCACCCTCAGCACCCCCACTTCCTACGTTCCTGAGGTATTGTAACAAATGACCAAACAACTCACCATGAACCTGCCTGCCTTCATCTGGGTCTTACCCAGCAGAATGAGGATGTGATGTGAGGGTTGGCTGATGGTGGCTGTCTCCAGACAGGCGATGGCTTGGTCCACATTCCCCAGGAAAGACTGGACAGCGGCCTGCTGGATGGAAGAAATCCCTAGAGCTGGTTGTGGGGAAGTGTCAGAGTTAAGTTTTAGCCTGGTCCCAGATCTGTTTGTCATTCCACTCAGTCCCAGTATCCATCTGCCTTACAGTGTCTGTCTGTGAGATAACCGTCTGTGAGATTACAGTGTGTCAAATAAAAGTCAGCACGATAATGGCTTGTGAGATACATCTGTGAGTTAGGTCTGTGAGAAAACTGTTGGTGAGATTACAGTCTATAAGATAAAAGTCTGTAAAACAACTGTCAGTGAGATAATTCTGTGAGATGATGGTCTGTGATCTAACAGCCAGGTAACAGTCTGTAAGATAAAAGTCTGTAAATCAACTGTCAGTGAGATAATTCTGTGAGATAATGGTCTGTGATCTAACATCCAGGTAACAGTCTGTAAGATAAAAGTCTGTAAATCAACTGTCAGTGAGATAATTCTGTGAGATAATGGTCTGTGATCTAACAGCCAGGTAACAGTCTGTAAGATAAAAGTCTGTAAATCAACTGTCAGTGAGATAATTCTGTGAGATGATGGTCTGTGATCTAACAGCCAGGTAACAGTCTGTAAGATAAAAGTCTGTAAAACAACTGTCAGTGAGATAATTCTGTGAGATAATGGTCTGTGATCTAACAGCCAGGTAACAGTCTGTAAGATAAAAGTCTGTAAAACAACTGTCAGTGAGATAATTCTGTGAGATAATGGTCTGTGATCTAACATCCAGGTAACAGTCTGTAAGATAAAAGTCTGTAAAACAACTGTCAGTGAGATAATTCTGTGAGATAATGGTCTGTGATCTAACATCCAGGTAACAGTCTGTAAGATAAAAGGGCTTGTCAGTCATTATGCTTCTACCTTTGTTCATCTCTACAGCGTACCGGATACAGAACCTGGCCAGGTCAAACTGTTCCATGTCACACAGATACTGTCCCCTGGAACACAGAACATGACATACTGCTAATGGACAATAAACTAAATGCCCTCGATTCCTTTCATGGACTTGAAGGGCTGTTTATTTATGTTGTTCAATGATGCCATCTAATTCCCATCAAATTAACATGTGGACATGTTTTATATATCTCTGCATACAGTAAGATGGAAGTTAGAGGTGTGAGGCAAATCTCTCTTTTTTGTGTGTTTTTTTCCCCCATATTTCTCCCCTACCAATTGGTAAAGTCCAACTTCCCACTAACCCTGCCTTGTCGGCAGCTCCACAACTTCCCGGACAGATGCGTAATGGTGAAGGGCACTTACATGGTTTATCCGAACACATGTCACCTATTATTTTTGCACTGCTCATTCAACAAGGAAGCCTTTAGTCAAATCATGTAGGAGATGATTGCGTTCACCAATTACAGTTCATCTGGAAAGTCTTCACAGCGCTTCACTTTTACCACATTTTGTTATGTATGTACATGTGCTTGTTTCGTTTTTTATTTTTAATAAATTTGCTAAGATTTCAAACACACACTTCTTTCACATTGTCATTATGGGGTATTGTTTTGTCGACATTTGATGAAGTATAATGAATTTTAAAAATTTCGGAATAAGGGTGTAACATAACAAAATGTGGATGCACTGAATACTTCCGTGACTGAATTTACAGGTGCCCGATCTGAACACCGAGTTGAGCCCGAGTCGCTGGAGACCGACGTAGCAAGGTAGATAATCCAAGTTATCTATCCCAAACCCTATCCCGCTATGTCAATTTGAGATGCCTCGTGCTCGAGGTTCTGGGCAAAGACGGAGTAGCCATAGTCAGGCATGTATCATTGACTACATGATGTAGCTTGTCCTGCAAGACAGCGATTTAGCTCACTACACCACGCAGACCCCGGTGTTAGCCAACTGGAGTTCAAGCAATGACTGGAAGTAGCTGTTACTGCTAGCTTCATGATTGTTCCTTGATAACCTTTCTTTCTACTATCTTTTCCTTTAGGCTGTCTATCTTTGCATCAACAAGTTAGTACTGGCTCGCAAAACAAATTCTGACCATAATGATATAATTGTATCCACTATTTCATTTGACTCCTGGGAAATAGACAAAGATGTATTCCCAAAATCATCCTTGAAATCCTAAGCTTGCCTTGGTACTTTCACCCTTATATAGTAGAGAACACGTACACAAGGAAGAGACACTTCTAAGTTACAGGTAACAGTTCTTTACCTCATTATATACAACTGGTGAGCGTCGGGTTTCATATGCATGGCTCGAGTCAGATCCTTCAGTGCTCTCTTCAGATCATTTACCTGTTTGGTGAAGAATACAAGTCATGCATACATCAAAAAGTAAAACATCTGAAAATCTTGGTGGCTTCATAATTACATTTGCATACATTGTGATAGGCTTGGGCCCGGCAGATGTATACTCTGATGTAGGTGGGTTCCACACTCAAGGCATTGCTAAACATCCGGATGGCTTCATAGTTCTGGCCCATCTTCAACATGTAGATCAAGCCCAGATTGACATGGGCCAGAGCCAAAGTCCTGGTAGAATAAAGAACACATTAAGGAACAGTTTAATAATCAAAAATACCTGCAAAGTTAAAAAAAAATTGGAATTGCAAATACTCCCGTTTTTACCAGCAAATTATAACATTCAATTTAATAATCTCAAAAATTTTCCCTTATTATTGAGCTAGTCTGTAAACATATGTACAGTATATCAATATACCTTAAGTCATATTATTGCATTTTGGAAAACAGCTTATTTTGCATGGCCAGGTGCACTGACTTATATCCTCAACATATGTCAATAGCATGAGAAGGCAGTGTTTAGGTATGGCTTGTGTTCACATAATTTATCTAGCTAAAGTTAGCATGCTAGCTAGTTACACTAAAAGTTACACTGAGCGCTAACTATTGGTTTCACTCTCCTACCCATGAACATCACCTCAACGTTCCCATCCTTGTTGTGTATGAGCAGCGTCTTGAAAGGTGGAACCTAAAAGAACATTTCTACTCTAGGAAAGGAACTATTTGAAATAGGGCTGGCAACTTCCTCTGATGTGAGCCTTTCATCTTGTTTTATTATTCAAAATATTCCTAAATCTTGAAATGCTTATTTAAAATCAAATGACTGTCTCCATTTCTACCTTGTCTCAATCCTCACTCAGTATCACATCTGTCTCACTAGAAAGTCACGTTGCTCTTTTCACAGGAAAGGATTAAGACCCTGTCACAGCGAGAGGCCCAGTGGTGTTACCTGTCAAGTTTGATCACCGCTTCAAAGTCAAGCACTGCTTGTTGCCACAGACGTCGCTCCGTGTAGAGCAGACCTCTGTGCAGGAAGGCTCTAAGGTTCTCCTGGCTGTCATTAATCAGCACTGGTGAGACATAATGAAATAGAACACTGCGTCGTCTCTCTGTGGGGCTCACAGTTCTGGAGAGTACAACACCTTTCCAAGTCCATACACAATGGAAAAATAATAATAGCACATCACAGATCACACTGGCGGTTACTGTAAGCTGAAATAGCGACTACTCTTGTCAGGTTGGTGCACACTGACCTGAAGCTATTAATGAGAAGCCTAAATGGAGGACAGGTGTGGGATTGTTGACGATGCTGCTTGTAATTAATGGACTGTGAAAATTATTTTTCTCTCTGGGGACAACGGGACAATTAAGTGTCTAATTACTATCTACTGTGTCATACCTGAAGTGCTGAGGTCCCGAAGGGCTGTATCTGGCATTATCTTCCTTAACAAACAGCCTCTGTGGTAGAAGGCCAGCCAGCTGTTTGGGTCCAGGTGAATTGCTAGGGAGAAGTCATCAATGGCCTCCTGGTACTGACCCAGCTTGACATAGATCCTCCCCCTGTATGTCCTGTAGTATTAACCAGGTTATAACAAAGCTAAATAGCTTATAATGGGTGGAGGTGAATTAATATTAAGGAGCATAAAACCACAGTGTCCAAACGGTCAACTTGTATGGGTTTGTAGCTGCGCATGTATGTGTGTGTGTGTGTGTGTATTCATGCCTTCACAGTGTCCTTGTATATGAGGGACTGGCATGGAGAGAGGGTGAGCTAACATCTATTTTAACACTGCCACTGTCTGTTTCCCAGAATATAACACTAACATTTCCTTATTATTTCACTAAATCTGTCCCTACTGAAATAAAGACGCATGCATGGTAGTGATCATTTTATTGAATGTTCTATTATATATTCATTTTATTTCCCTTCAGAAAAATAATTTAGATAAATATGTTCTATGTAAAATGCAATATTGTTTTGTATGTATCTGACTTATGCTTCTCATTAGATTTTCAACTTTACATTTCATCTTTATCTCTGTTTAATATGTTTGTGTGTAATGAGGGAGTAGGAGAGATTAACACGAAAGAGATACTTAGAAAATAAACTGTTTTAATAGCAAAAACCCTCTGATAAAAAAAGCCACGTAAAGCCACGATAACCGTAATATATGAATGAAAACACGACACACACACACTAACCTTACATGTAGATAATGACTGACAAATCACAAACAGAGGGATGATATATAGGGCTAATGACTCTAAATTATTACAGCTGTGTGTTTTACTGTGTCAGACAGTGAGTGCCAGGTGCTCTGGTGGTCTCTGCTACTGCTGCCAGAGGAGCTCTGGTGGTCTTGACAGGGGCCAGGTCCCCTGGGAGGTGCGAGGGGGGCGGCGGCCCTTAGTGATAGAGGTTTGAACCCCTGGCTGCGGCGTTTGGGGTGAAGCCATAAACACTGCCGCAGGCTGCGGTGTGAGCAGCACCAGTGCAATGAGGGGTGTGGTCAGCACCTGGCACAGTGGATGGAGGCCCTGGTTGTGGCAGAGCCAGCTGGGGTAGAGCCAGCCAAGGGGCTCTACCCCCTTGCATCTATCAGTGGACCTGGCCTCTTCCAAAGAGACCTGGGCTCTGCCACCAGCAGCAGAGACCACTGGGGCTCTGCCCCCCTCATCACAGCCAGGGGACCAGGCCCCTGCAGCGGAGACCTCCGGGGCTGGCCCCCCCACGGCCAGGACCAACAGCACTGACCCTTTAGCCTGAACCTGCTGCTAAGCCCCTACTGCTGGTACTGCCTGCAGCATCCCAACAACTGGTGCCAGCTGCACTGCCCTTACCTGCAGCACCCTACAGCTGGTACCGGCTGCCAATGCCCCACAGCCACTCAAGACCGTGCTGTCCCCCTGGCCAAAGCTGCTGACTCCCGGCCCCCTACTTCCCTAGGCTGAAGCAAATTGTGTAGGTCCCCCTGTTTACGCCAAAACAGCAACCCCATACACAAAAAACTGTGATGCAGTGTATGTTCTGACAGCTTTCTATGAAAACCAGCATGAACTTTTATTTTCCCCATTTTCCTCCCTTCCAAATTCCCTCCAATCCTGCCTTGTCGGCAGCTCCGCAACTCCTTGTACGGATGTGTGGATATCTAACCCAAATCTCAGGCAGCGCTTTGCCAATTTGCGCTGCCTCGTGCAGGAGGCCCGGGGAAACTCAGAGAACCCATAGGCTCGAACCAGAACTCTGTTTATTTTTGACAATTTTTTTAGTATTAAACTGTGTTTCATTTCAGTAATTGTTTGCATTTGTCTCAGTTTATCCCTGCACCCTGCGCTGTTTGTGAAAGATGGTTTACAAAGCCATTTCCAAATATTTCAAAGTACAGTATCTCACAAAGTTGGGTACACCCCTCACATTTCAGTGGCATAACGTCACCCAACATCAATGTGAAAGACTGGTGGAGAGCGTGCTAAGACGCATGAAAAAGCCAATTATTATGATTCTACCAAATATTGATTTCTGATCTCTTCCAAAGTTAGCACATTAGTATTGTGTTGTTTATAGATTAATATGATCTTATTATCTTTTCAATATTCGAGGGCCTACAACACTGCATCCTTGGTGATATTTTGACCCAGAGGCGTAATTGACAGACCCGCAAGAAAAGCCTTACATTGGGGCCCCCTAGGTGGGGAGGGGCTTCAGAGATGGTCCTTCACTGTAATTTTTTCCTCATGCTGGGGGGGTGGGGGCCCTGGAGATGGTCTCGTTTTTGGTGGTTTTTCAAGGTAATTTGTAAAACAAGACTCACTGTGAATAGTGGGTGCCAGCTCAGCTGCCTACAATTGCTTAATCCAATCAGGAGGGTTGGGTGTGGTGGTTAAAATGTGTAACAGAATGACTAGCTAATATTGTCAATCAATGCAGATCTGGGCACAGTGACGTAGGTGTCATATTTTGATTGTTGGCGCAGTTTCGATTGTTTGTGTGCGGTACCATCTCTTGGCCATTCATTTAGATGCAACAAACAACTGTTTAATTTTTTATTAGATATTTTAATCTTTGTAATCTTAACATGTCCAGTGATGTAGCCTTAAAGGTAAAAAAATGACCCAAGGTAATGACCCGATTTTCCATTGATTGATTGTGACCTTCAGATCACCCAACACCATTGTCTGCATATTGAATTCCAAAGAGCCTCCATGGTGCATGATCCTGCTGGAAGTAGCCATTAGAAGATGGGTACACTGTGGTCATGAAGGGATGGACATGGTCAGCAACAATACTCAGGTAGGCTGTGGCATTAAAAAGATGGTATATGCTAAATAATTTAGTTCTAAATAGATCCAAAATCAAATCTGCTATGGCATCACTCTGAATCACTCCTGAATTGGTTCCAAGTTATGTGCAGGGTAACAACAAATGATTTACAGCGCTTTATTGCCACAAATAATTTAGCAATCCTTGAGAAAACTGTCAGGAAGAGTTTGCACAAACTTGACCTACATGTGATTTCAGAAACGAAAAAGCTTCTGATCTCAAAAAAGAATATCAGAACACCTCTGACAACACCTGTGCCAGACAACACCTGGGTACAGACCAAACCTACTTGGATAATGTGATCAGAACAGATCAGTCAAGAGGTGGAGTTGTTTGACTGCAATGCCAAGACAGTTCAACATAAAATAAACACTGGCTTTGAAAAGAACAGCCTCATACCACAAAGTATGGAAGCAATAGCATTTTGGTTTGGGGCTGCATTCCTTCTTAAGGGTCTGAACAAATATTTGAGTCACCCATTAATTCTGTATTGTAATCGATTATTCTTAAAGAGAATGTGAATCTATCATATAGAAAGCTGTAGTTAAACACCAATCTGGCAGCAGGTTAATGATTCAAAACAGACAAGAAAAGCTACAACAAAATGGCTCATAAAGAAGAAATGCAGGGTTATAAAATGGATGATTCAACGCCCAGATCTCAGTTCTATTTAAATGCTGTGGGTGGTCTTGAAGCGGTTCATGCATGTTAGAAAGCATGACATTTGAAACAGGAAATTTAAGAAGATTGGGCAAGATTCCAGTCTATGCAACAGGCTGACGGGCAATCAAATAGCTACATTAAGTTATTTTAGCTAAAGGGGGCAAGACCAGCTATTCAATCTACAAGTGTAATAACATTTCCTGCACTATGAATTAGCATTTTTGTTGATTTTTTCTGAATAAGTCATTGCAAAGTATAATATTTCGGTGTCATTTGTTGAACTACATTACCTTTATCTTTTAATATAATGTTAAATGGAAACATACCAGGAAATATAGTTACTTTATCCTAAGACTGTAATAGCTCTTTTTTGGTCAAATATACTGTATATCAAGGTTTGTGATTTTGGAGTTCTAAAATTAGGGCTGTGGCAGTCATGACATTTAGTATTATTATAATGCAAATTACTGCCGGTGTCACTGCAACTCACCATAAATTAACAAAAACATATTGAGCACCTCCAGGCTCCCACAGAGAAAAGCCTTTGATGTGCACATTGGAACATTTAGATAAAAAAATCTAACTAATATATTAATAATATATACCATGAAAAGAAATCCATTATTTGTTGTCTGTGACTTCAAAAATATTCTGTGTACAAAAGGTTTTTTAAAAGACACGAATATTGTATTAGGCTATTAGACAAAACAATTGCAGAGTTTATATACAGTACATGGTGATATTCTGTACTGAACAGTTAAAGAAAGTAATATTTTCAAAGAAGACCACTGTGTATTAGTACCAGTAATACAGTACTTTGGCCTTAGTCAAGTGTTCACACAAACCTTAGAATGCATTATGCAACTACATGTATAACATTTTAAGATATCGTAAAAAAGGTGTGCGCTCTGTTCTTTACCTCAGGCAGACTGCTTTTGCATCAACTGTCACTATTCTGACTAATTAGACCAATTCTAACCAATTGAAGTGTCTCAATTCTAATACACTACTGGGTAAGAACAGGGGGAGAGACGTAATCCATTTGAATCAAATAGTGAATAAAAGTGAAAATAAAAGTACCTCTGAGGAAGGTAATATTCACATTAGAGAGAATGAAATTGTCTTTTGCCGCAGCCACAATCCAAACTTAGCTATTTCATAAGATGCATATAGAAAATATGGGTTAATAAGAACACTTATTAGACTGTTTAAGGATCTACAGTACATGCAGTAATATTTAGTTTAAACTCTTTATGCAGTTTTACTCTTATAAACTAGCCAACGCTACATTTGGGAACAAACTGGAGACACAAAATGGAAAGCCTGAATTAATTTGGATTAGGAACTCCAACAGTAACATGTTTCATGATACATATTTCAAAGCTTCCTCCTCTCTATGCACACTGCAGAAAGGAATAAAACACAGGATATTAAAACATTCTCTAGCTCAAGGTAATGTCCGCCTATTCATTATTAACATATAGCAAGACCCTATTACTCAATAAAACAGATCTTGCCTTACGTCTCTACCAGTCTCGTGTATAAAACGTTTGTAGTGTAAACCATAAGCACATAAGTCAACACTCAAAAGCAATCTTGAAATTGGTTTAATTTTTGCGTAGATAGATTTTGTATAAAATACATCTCAATTGATTTTGTGGAAGCATGTAATATGCTGTAGGATAGGATGTTTTAAAGCAGCACAATAATTATTTAAGTTATGAGTTCTTTCCCAAGCTTGGGCCCATACATGTAGCTCTATGCATAACGCATATGGGTGCTGTACGTATGGTGCATCCAGAAAGTATTCACAGTGCTTCATTTTTTCCACACTTTTTTACGTTACACCCTTTTTCCGAAATAGATTAAATTAATTATTTCCCTCAAAATTCTGCAAAACAATACCCCATAATGACAATGTGAAAGAAGTGTGTTTGAAATCTTAGCAAATATATATATATATTTTAAAACACATGTACATAAGTATTCACATCCTTTGCCATGACACTCAAAATTGAGCTCAGGTTCATGCTGTTTCCACAACCTGATTGGAGTCCACCTGTGGTAAATTCAGTTGATTGGACATGATTTGGAAAGGCACAGTGCATGTCAGAGCACAAACAAAGCCATGAAGTCCAAGGAATTGTCTTTAGACCTCCGAGACAGGATTGTATCAAGATCTGGGGAAGGGTACAGACACATTTCAGTAGCATTGAAGGTCCCAATGAGCACAGTGGCGTCTATCATCCGTAAATGGAATTTTGGAACCACCAGGACTCTTCCTAGAGCTGGCCCCCCCTGGCCAAACTGAGTGATCAGTGGAGAGGGGCCTTAGTTAGGGAGGTGACCAAGAACCAGATGGTCACTCTGAAAGCGGTCCAGCATTTGTCTGTGGAGAGAGGAGAACCTTCCAGAAGAACAACCATCTCTGCAGCACTCCACCAATCAGGCCTGTATGGTATACGGAAGCCACTCCTCAGTATAAGCCACACGAGAGCCCGTCTGCAGTTTGCCAAAAGGTACCTGAATGACTCTCAGACCACGAGAAGCAAAATTCTCTGGTCTGATGAAACAAAGATTGAACTCTATGGCCGAATTGTTAGCGTCTGGAGGTAACCAGGCAACGCTCATCACCTGGCCAATACCATCCCTACAGTGAAGCATGGGGGTGGCAGCATCATGCTGTGGGCATGTTGTTCAGCGGCAGGAACTGGGAGACTAGTCAGGATCGAGGGAAAGATGAATGCAGCAATGTACAGAGACATCCTTACTGAAAACCTGCTCCAGAGTGCTTTGGACCTCAGACTGGGGTGAAGGTTCATCTTCCAACAGGACAACAACCCTGAGCACATAGCTAAGATAACAAAGGACTGGCTACAGGACAACTCTGTGAATGTCCTTTAGTGGCCCAGCCAGAGCCCAGACTTGAATCAGATTGAACATCTCTGGAGAGATCTGAAAATGGCTGTGCACCGTAGCATCATACTCAAAAATACTGTAATTGCTGCCAAAGGTGCTTCAACAAAGTATTCAGCAGAGGCTGTGAATACTTATGTACCTGTACCGGTACATACAAAGGTGTGACATAACAAAATATGGAAAAAAATGAAGGGCTGTGAATACTTTCCGGATGCACTGTAAGGTTTAAATGCTTTGACGAAAGGAGCACCTCAGATATTAGTCTGCTTGCATTGAAACAATCAAACCATGTTTCCCAGTTCATATAACCTTTTGATAAATTAGTTTTTTCTTCTTGAAATTAATCCTCGAGTGCCACAGGAGATCATCAGGTAATGCTGCTCATTAACTATGCCCTTGTAGCCGAGCTGCACCAATCACATCAGTGTATCTGATATAAGTTGGCCAGAAATAAGCTAAACAGATGACAAAAGCGCTGCTACGTCGAAGTCATTAGTAAACATTGCAAGATGGCTACTAATGAACACCAGCTACAATAAACAAGTTAATCTACCAGTTAGCTCCGCTGATAGCTAAGCGTATGGGGCATTTTGTTGTGATGGTTCGTAGTGTTATCCAATTGAGTGCAGTGAGATTTTCAAATGCATGCTTGGTGCCGCCCCTCGAGTTGGGCCATTTTCATTACTTGATGCCAGGCCCTTAATCTTTCGGATTTGGGTCTGGAATTTTCCAGGCTAGCTTTGGATGGCACTGCCCATTGTCACAGGGGGCACAGCTATAAAGATGAGACCTCTACATATCTCTATGGGATTGACCAATTTAGTTTTAAATATTTTAAACTACAATGCTAAAAAAACACTAAAATCAACCATCGGGTCTCGATGAACAAAACATACTAAAGATCTGAATCTTTACTGTGTATTGTGTAGTTTGTTGAGAATATTTTTTTTTTTTTTACAGCAGATCAGAATAAAATGACTTAGCAAAGGTCAATGGAAACCAAATCACCAACTGATTAAGGGCTGGATTCAAACTCACAACGAAAATCTAAGTAAACAATAGAAATCATAGGCTGTTCCAACTTGTGTGAATTTCATCACAGAAGCTCATAATGTAACTCGGTAATGTGTACGGCCCCCACGTGCCTGTATGCACTCCCGACAAAGTCTGGGTATGCTCCTGATGAGACGGCAGATGGTGTCCTGGGGGATCTCCTCCCAGACCTAGATCAGGGCATAAGTGAGCTCCTAGACAGTCTATTGTGTTACTTGGCGGCATGGGATGCACCGATACTAAACGTTCCAGAGGTTCTCAATTAGATTCAGTTCTGGGGACCATGAGGGCCAATCAATGGCATCAATGCCTTTGTCATCCAGGAACTGCCTACACACTCTGTCCACATGAGGCTGGGCATTGCCCTGTACCAGGAGGAACCTAGGGCCCACTGCACCAGCATTAGGTCTGACAGTGGGTCTGAGGGTTTCATCCTGGTACCTAACAGCAGTCAGGGTACTGTTGGCTAGCACGTGGAGGTCTGTGCGACCCTACAAGGATATGCCTCCCCAGACCATCGCTGACCCACCGCCAAACTGGTCATGCTGGATGATGTTACAGGCAGCATAGTGTTCACCACGGCGTCTCCAGACTCTTTCACATCTGTCACATGTGCTAAGTGTGAACCTATCTATCTGTAGGTTCACACTGAGAAACTATCTGTGAAGAGAACGGGGCACCAATGGGAGACCTGCCTTTTCTGGTGTTCTCTGTTAAATGCCAATCGAGCTGCACGGTGCTGAGCTGTGAGCACAGGTCCCACTGGAGGATGTCGGGCCCTCATGCCACCCTCATGGAGTCTGTTTCTGACAGTTTGGTCAGATGCCCTTCTACGGCCCTGTCCAGGTCTCCTCGTGTAGTGGCCCATCTCCTGGTATCTCCTCCATGCTCCTGAAACTGTACTGGGATAAACAGCAAACCCTTCTTGCGACGATACACATGGATGTGCCATCCTGGAGGGCTGGACTAACTGTGCAACCTGAATGGGCTGTAGATACCAGTAGTGCTACCAGTAGTGACATGAACACTAGTAAAATGCAAAACTGAAGAAGAACCAGTCTGTAAGGATAAGGAGCGAGCAATTGTCTGTGGCCACCACCTGAAAACCATTTCTTTTTTGGGGGTTGTCTTGTTGTTGCTTTTCCAGTGCACCTGTTGTCACTTTCATTTGCACCAAAACAAGTGACAGGGAGTCACAATCACTTATGCTTCCAAACTGGACAGATTGATATCCCTGACGTTTAATTGACTTGGATTTACACTGTGATGATTGCGTGTTCCCTTAATTGTTTTGAGCAATGTATAAAGACTCTCCATAGCTAGACTACTCACAATTGTATATGGTTATGTTAGATGTCATTAAATGACCTAAGTTTGAAAACTTTTAAACAAAATGTATTATTTGAAGTAGGACCCAATTGACACCACTTTGTGCAGCAGAACCTGTGGCCTCTGGTCAGTATATTACATGGGGAGAAGTGTGCAATTTGGCACTTAACCATTGGTTACCTGCCGATATGGTTTCCAGGCTGGTGTTGGAGCAGCAGGGTGAAATCAGCCAGAGCTAACGTCCAGTTACTATTGTTGAAGTAGTGCAGGCCATGGATGATCAAAGCATCTGTCCTCTGTGGGTTGATCGAGAACGTCTGGAAGATAAAGATTACAGATACTAACAGCCGTCACAGCAGTCCACTGTTAAGCCTTTATTCTGTTCCTCGTGGAGACAGACAAATCATCCGACCCCCGATGGCTCAGCACTGGACTGAGATGGAATTTCCTCAACATCAATGCACTGACTGTCACACGCCGTTAGTTGGTTTTCAACTGTAGATGATTATATGAAATCCGGTCAATCTCCTATGAGTGCTTTCCACCTCAGGTAATATTATTAAACCCAGTTAAAATCCTATAATGTTAGTTATAAAGTTGTTTCTTACTTTGGCATAGTCCTCCATGGCCAGAATAACCTCACCCCTCTTCTCATACATCTGAGCCCTCCGGAAGTAGCTGTCATCGTCTTCAGGTCGGCATTTGATGGCCTGAGTGTAGTTAATGACGGCCAGGATGGTGTGTCCTCTCAATCTGTACATTTCTGCTTTAGACTTGAATGCATCTGGAAAACAGAGGTGGTAGTACTGAGCAGTTGTCTGTACTTTTAGTGAAACCCAGGGCTTTGTGAACAATAACCAAGTCTGGCCCTCACCAAGTCTGGCCCTCAAACAGTACAGTTGCATCCTGGACACTTCATTAGAATTGCGTTAATAAAACAACAAGCGGTATATTGTAGAATAATTTCATTAAAATTAGGCAAAAGGATGTTCTTACTAAGAAAACATCAGCTAACATGTAAATTAATAGAGCACTCACTACATTAATACCAAAAACAAAATATCTCCACCTGCATGTTTCTTGTTGTGCTTGATGATGAAGTTGAGGTCATCCAAAGCGCTACTCTGGTCCTTCCTGAGCAGATAAATGCTGTGTCTGTGCCAATAAGCATCCAGCAGGTAGGGCTCTAAGGCGATGCTCTAGTGTGGTGAAAACAACATGTCAACTATTTACCATTAGAAAATGAAATAGCAGTGAATTCAGGTCAAACATAAAAGATAGCTCACATGTAAGTAAACGTTTCTGCCATTTTTACAAGCTTTCAACTACAATTAAAGTGTTCCATCCTAACAAAATCTTCTACAGCTGACCTATTAACAAAACGTCTGCTACCCTACGGAAAATCTGAACTAACAGCATTGAGATCCTCCAGAGCCTTGTGCAGCCAGCCCATTTTCTTCTGCAGTGCCCCCCGGCGACAGAGATCAAAGGCGCTGGGATTGTCCTGCTGGGCAATAGCCTGGTTCAGCTTGGCCACCTCGCCCTCTAGGTCCTTGGCAGTCAGCCCCTGGTCTAGATTCAGAGACAGGTCCACGCTGTCCAGAGCCAGGATCTCATCCAAAGTGAAGTCCTTCTCCCTGGGCTTCCTCTGACCCTCGGGTGCCCAGTTCTGGACGCCGCCAGGGACCTTGTCGGAGAACTCTAACACTTTCTTGGCAGCGCTGCTGCTCTTTTCCGGGAGAAAGAGCCCGTCAAACCAGGAGTCCCAGATATCAGTCACCCACTCACGGGGTGGGAGCGTGTGCGGGATCCCCCCCCGGTCTGCGGCAAAGCCCTCAAAGTCCAGCACCAGGGGCAGGCTTGGGCACCGTGGCAACGGTGGACGGGGCTTCTCTGTAGGGAGGTTGATGGGCAGCCGCTGGCACACTGACTCACTCCTGGGAACGAGGAGACAGGCAACACAAAGAGAGATGAAACCAAGGAACAGACACATTGACAACATGGTTCTATGAGAGTCCATTGATGTCCATGTCTACCTTCTTACCTCAAGTCAATCCCATTTCTAAGCCTGCCTACCTGGTGAGAGCACGCGGCGGCTCCTGCAGTTTCTCCCGGACGTAGGCCAGCTCGGCACGGCTCAGCTTCTTCCTGTCCTTGCTCGCCCTCTTCCTGGAGTGAGAAACCCTGCCCCTCCTAAGGGCTTGCCCCAGCAGTACCCTACACCGGTCCTTCTTGGGCTGAAGTTGGCCATAGCTGAAGACTGGCGTCAGCTGCTCTGCGGTGCGGACTGCCAGGGGGGCGTTGTGGTGCTGGTGGGCTTCAAACTGGATGGTTGGTGTAGCCTGCGTGAAGGACAGCTGCTGTCGTACCGCCTCCAGCTCCTTGGTGATGGCGGTGAAGTCGCAAGGTACCTTTTGAAAGGCATCAGGCTCAGGGTGGAGGTGTGGGGCGGAGACGGGCCTCTTCAGCTGAAAGGAGAGAACCATGTGACCATGAGCCTCTGCCTCAGCACTCAGAGGGAATGAGCTGCTGGTTTACCAGGTGAATGGATGACATGGAATTTATTGTAGACTCACATGCCCTTTTTCCATGGAGGGTTGTGGAGACTGCTTGTTTTCTTTCAGGTCAACCATAGACTGGAACTTTCTGGACAGCACACTTTCCTGTTGAAAGATTCAAACGGTAGGACATGCTAGAGCTGGGGGAAGTGATTTGAATATGATATTTTTGGGGGGGGTACACACTGACCACTAAGTTTGTTGTTTCCATCTCTGTCGGCTTACAGGCCGATTCCAACAGGTCCCGTTCGTCACCATGGAGCTCTTCTCTGGAGAGACGGTTCTGTGTTCCCTGAGTAGCAAACACCATAGAAACACAGCAGTACGGTATGTAGGGTGAGAACACCAAAAAAATAAAAAAGATTCACCTAAAAACCGAGGCTGACAGTGGCTACTGGTTAGCCTGAATATTTTAGTAAGAGGACACTGACAGACAGCTCAATATGAATTGCCTATCAGTCCAGGTCATCAATGTGTGATGACGCCAAGAGTCTGGGCCTGGAATCACACATCCTGATACGCACTAAGGCAACTGGCAATCTTCCAATTAGATTTGTTTTATTGCAGTTATAAAATATATATTTAATACTCAATTATATTAAACGGAACATAATTTTATTTGAAGCCCCTCAAAGTACTGTCACTAAATTAATATTAAAACATAATTTCAAAATACCTTTTATATTCAAAAATGAGGAGTACATATGGGTAGTTCTTTTTCACCTTAATTTTCTAACTTACATATAGGCTTATTTGAAGTGAAGTTTATTTACTCTGATGATAGCTTCAAGGAGAATATATTGTTATGGAAGAGATATTTGGATGATGTGTTTTGTTTGTTTAAATGGTTCAAGATACAACTAGACTCATTCTTTGAATACCTTAATGCCAGTTCTGAATTTCTATCAATAACCATGGACTATGAACGCATCCGTTTCCTAGATTTATGGATCATCAGGGAAGATAATCATCTGCATACAAACTTTTATTATTATTATACATTTTATTTGTTAGGAACCATGTACAATTTTTAACATAAATGTTGCCATTTCATGCATTGTGCCTTAGGCTAACTTATTTAGAAATCCCTCTTTACTGAGGGAGACTCTGATCATCCCTTACCTTTAAAAAACATTCTTCCATTATCAGTTTCGTAGACTAAAACGTATTTGTCACAAAACTGATGATTTTGACAGGAGTATTAGGGGAATGACAAAAAAATTCAACAAAAGGGATATAAAAATCTGGGCCTGTATTTATCAAGCTTCTCAAAGTGCCATTTTAGTCTTAAGTGCTGAGAATTGAAGGTGGTGATGATGCTTCGTTTGCAGCAACGCAATGCTGAAGATTTGGGCCATAACAACCATCAATAAGCTGAATTATCATGGAAATAATTAAGGCACTTAACGCTCCACACATTGTCACGCATTTCATTGACTTCCCAACAACACCCCGCATAATCCAACAGTAGCAAACACAATTCATGCAAATAGCCGGCTTCCAAAGAGTAGAAGGGCAATGGATGGCACTCATATAAAGATCATTGCTCCCAGTGTCAACGAGAATATTTATATCAACAGGAGTTTGATGTAGACTACAACATTTTTGATGTGGTACCCAAATGCCCTGGGTCTACCCATGATGCGCGGATATTAAATGAAATTGTCCGAAGCAGCTGTTTGAAAGGCACTTTCTGCCGCCGGAGTGTCATCTAATAGAAGATAAAGTATACCCTTTACGCTGGCTGCTCACCCCTTTCCATATGCGAGAAGCAGAAATGAACTACAACAGGTAGCCTATTTTGTAAGCTATTTATACACAACGGTTTCATAGTTTAGTAATAGACCACTGTATCCTAATATAGGCAATAAGTAAGGTTTTTATGTCGTATCCATTCACAGGGCACATCATATCACACAAAGTGTGGTGGAGAGGGATTGGCCAATGGAAGCGCAGATTTCACATTCTACACTTGACTAATTCAGCAAGCAGTAGTGTTTCTTCATCCCTCCCATTCGGTTTTCTTTTGGAATCCATGGTGGCTATGATCATGAACTCTAGGCTATATATAGGCAGGTCAGTTAACAGCACACTCGTTTTAAATTTGTAATTCAGAAAGTGGAAAACGTGTTAGAAATGTTTTTTTTATATTTAATTTACAATGTGTATATCATAATGGATTCTCTTGAAAATTCTTTATCGTCAAATGTGTGTTCAATGTCAACTCCTCTTATGAATGTCACCATTGAATGTGAATTTATCAGAGAATATTCTTAAACAAGTACATCTATTCAATGATTCGTCCTTGCCTATGTTGTCATTCAAAATCCTGTTTGCCGCACAGCAAAGTGTTGTGAATCAGCTCTAAGACTGACACTTAAGATTTAGTCCTACACTTCACTTAAAGTAGGACTGAGATGTTTGATAACTAACTTTTAAGCACTGCTTTGAGCCATGAATTTTCTTACTCTTAAGTCAAGTCTTAGCAGTGTTCTTATGAGTAATTCTGAGAAGCTTGATAAATACAGGCCCTGATATTTTAAAAAGGTGAAATCTAATGAACGTATATTATATTGACAACAGACTACTCCAGAAGGGCAGAAAATATAAAAAATATAATATCAAAACATTGGCCTATATTAAAATCTGATTGCAAACTTAATGAGGCGTTAAAGGAACAAACTCTCATGTCATACAAAATCTGTCATTTATCTTATCACCTGCCCTTGTGGCAAATCCTATGTTGGTAAGACGAGTAGATTTAAAAAAACTTGTATTTCTGAACATAGAAGTACTATCAGATGTAAGAATCTTCTCTTAGATAAATTGGGATTGAACAGGTGAATCTCCCCCTAGAGGAGGTCATTTAGCTGTTTTGCTTTCCAGGAGGGAACGTTATTGGATTTACCGATTAAAAACCCTCTCACCCTATGGAATAAATATTGACTATGATTTAGGGCCCTATTTTAATGATCTGAAACGCAAGTATTAAACGCAAAACGCAAGTGACATTGTGGGAGGGTCCCGGGCGCTGTTGCTATTTTACCGGTGGGATAAATTACTCTTGCGCCTGACGCAAATCTAAAATGGGTAGGTCTGAAGTAGCTTCATTAGTCATAGTTGTGGTTTGGGCATAACGTGCAATAAACCAATCGGAGCATCATCTCACATTCCCTTTAAGAGCAGGAGCGCTTGTTCCATGGCGGATTGCTATTATAATGGCGGATTGCAATTGATTTTTCTTTTTACAAAATGTAAATAAAGAAATGTCACAAGACATAGCTACTTTCCGATGCTTTGGACTCTCTCACCATATCACAAGGTTATGAATGCATGGTAATATTTTTGCAATGTAGTCTAACATTAGATCGAGAAAACTCACTCTTCTGTCAAATAAGCTCTACTCTCCCGTTCTGCATTTCTGGGCATTTGGGTTGTGGCAACGGCACATGCATTTCAACATCACGTCTCCTTAAGTCCTCTAATTTTTCCTCATTTATGTCATCAACACATCCATGATTCATGGAAATGTTGCGTAAAACACAAGCCACAAAGAATGCTCCTGTTCTATCAAAACACCTGACGCACATTTTCAGTATGCCGAATGTTCGTTCAATTAGGCTACACTGCATGTTTGTGTGTGCTTTTGATTGAACAGCATTTCACGCACTTGCTGACATCATAAATTGTGTCATCATTAACCATGCCTTTAACAGATAGCCATTGTCCCCTTCACAGCCACCCATCCAAGGGGGGATTCCTCATGGCAAAGTTGCCATAAATGAGTCATGGCTTGAGCCAGATGAATTCGCAAAGACATGGGTGATTTTACAATTAGCATTGCAAATGACTTGTATGTTGATTGAATGGGTTCCCTTGAGGTTGATGTATATCTATGCGAATAATTCATTCAGAATAATTTGGGTACATGTGTACACTAGATGTATACCTATTTTTCACATCTTCGAACACCACAATGATTTCCCTCGTGTGGTAATATTTTTCCTTCTAATTATGTATTGCAATAATAAAGAACTGCTGCATTTGTATCGATGAGAGGAGCAAAGTGTATGCGCGTTGTGCACATGCTACATTATGGTTAAGCATGCGCCCTTTAATTAGCATATGAATAACACACCACAGACTTTTAAACAGGTTTTTCCTGGTCAGTGGCGGAATTGTTTTCGGGAACTGCAAGATAGCACCAGGGAACGTTTGCGCCGGAACACGTCTCTTCTTTTCGCTGAACCACCCAACGAACGCAAGTTCATTCCCTAATTTACCGACGCGCGTCTGTGGAAGGTTAAGTCCCATATGCGTCGGGTGCAAGATAGGAATGATACATGCATTGGTGTAAAAAGTCAATTGCACTGGGTGTAAGATAGGGCCCATAAAGTGTTTCTTGTATTATACGTTGTTCTATGCTGATTGTGCTGATTTATTATTTATTGGGTATTTAGACAAAGTTGTTTAGGATGTTCGGTCAGAACTGATGCTTTAACTTGTGTTATGTAGCTATTGGTATTAATTAATATCCATTGTAAAATCTGTATTGTATTGGGAGACTTTTTGATAGTGTACATGGGTTGGTGTACGTATTGTTAAACGTAGATTGTGTTAACATGTCTTCTAAATTACTTGATTACCTAATTAACATTGTGACGTGTAACAAGGGTGTGGTCTCTATAGTACTTGTGTACTGTTCTGTTTGTTGATTGTTGATTAGAAGAAGGCCTGAGGGCCGAAAAATTATCAATAAATTAAGATTTACATATAGAGCCAGTGTGTGCAATACTTCTTTCCTATATTATTTTGTAGCAAAACATCTTTTGATAAAAAGGCCTAGCCAATTTAACCTTGTAAATTTTATTTTAATTTTAAATTGTAAAATTTGAGAATTTAAAGGCCATTGAAAGTAATTTATGATTCAAATTACATCTCCAATAATTCCATTAAATCTTAACTAAAACACAGCCAGGAATGTATGGAGCTGCTTTACTCTGCATTGTAATGACTGCGTGTCTGGTAGCCTGAAGTTCCTTCTGTAAACAGAATACATTAGTGCTACACTACCTGGTATTTGGGAAAGAGTTTGTGTTTGATAAAGGTAGGAGACCAGCTGAACTTGGGCGGTGCTGGGTGCCAGAACATCTTCAGCTCACTGGAACACAGAGAACTCTGGGAAGAACCAGAGACATTGTAGAAATGAGACCAACAGAACAGAGAGGACACTCATCCACATAAATGAAAACCTCATTTTGACTGAGAAATTGAGAATAATAAAATAATCTTGACACTCGCTGTGTCAAATGAGTTGCAAATGTGTTTGGTGCCATCTAGTGGTTCATCTTTTTACATGTTAAAACCTATGGTTAAAACACTTTCCAAAGTACAGTAGTTCTGGGATAGAAAAAACGGTTATGGTTAACATGCTAGCATTGATGTTCCTCACCGCTTGACCAGAGAGCAGAATCCTGGGCTTCTCTACGTAATACTCAGCGATCCTTTGCCAGTCAGCCAAGCTGTCTCTAGTTTGTGGGGGCAGGTGGGTCACACAGTCATTTCCACTGGTCAACTCCACACAGGGAACACCTTCATTTACTATGCTGCAATGAGATAAAAAATATATTAAAAATGTTCAAAGTTCAACACTATAGAGCGCCGTTGGTAGTGGGGAAAAAGTGGACAATAAACAAAGCAAATTTAAAATATAAATTACTATATAATTACCATAGAGCAATGTGGTTTTACCTGTGTCTGTCAGACTGGGCAGCAATGTGTTGTAGGGCTGCCCTCTGCTGGTGAAACTGTGGTGGTGCAGTCAGAAAGCTGAAGGTGTGACAAACCCGAGAAGCCAGCTGCAGCTCCAGGGGCAGGGCCTGGCTGACTGGGGCTGTACAGAGGTGGTGAATGGTCTTGTGATCATGGGCACTGAAGAAGGAAAATACAACAGTATGTGGTGACACGTCTACTTTGCCAGCCTGTGTCATCATGCCAACTCCTTATCACTGGTGTAATAATAATAAACAGCAATGACAACATAAACACATCCTTGACTACTTTACCAGTTACCTGTCCCATAGCTAAATGTCAACATCATAGTAGGTATTGAAAGAGGGTGTATAACAACCCGACATTTGGGCCTCCGCGTGGCGCAGTGGTCTGTGTCTGCTAGATGAAGCAAAATGGTACAGCGCTGCCTGGGTTGCTGGTTAAATACTCAGGCACAATTACCTTGTCACATCGCTCTCGAGCTACTCCTGTGCAAGTTTGGTGCCTGTGAATTATTTCCTTTTTTTTTTTATCTCCTCCCAATTGGTCTTGTCCATTTTCCCATTAACCCTGCCTTGTCGGCAGCTCCGCAAATCCTTGGACAGATGTAGGATGGTGAAGGGCGCTCACATGGTTCATCCAACCTCATGTTGCAGAGCCAGAACTGATTCTGTTCACACTGCTCATCCAACAAGGAAGCTTATAGTCAGATATATGTGTGTGGGATGACTACACTCACCAACTATACTTTGACAAGGTAGATAATTTGACTTATCTATCCCAAATCCCAGGCAGAGCTATGCCAATTTGCGCTGCGTTGTGCTGGACATTCTGGGCAAATTCAAAGAAGCTACAGTATAGTTAGGCTCGAACCACTGACTATCATGTTGTAGCTTGTCCTGCAAGGCAGCGACTTAACCCACTACGCCACGCGGACCCAGGCCCCAGTGAATTTAATCACAGATGTATAGTTGGCAAATGTGTAAACCTCGAACATATTTAACTATTTAATAGTTCAGTTTTTAACAAGCAGTATGATAAGAATTGGACAGCTTGGTGACACGTGTTTAGAGGAAGCATAGAATCAGTTTAGACCAAACCGAGGCTTCAAGGGAAATTGAATATGACACATGGGAACAAGACAAAAACGAACACCACATATTAACAAGTAAAGAGGTAGAAAAGTATGCTGATAAGTAGCTATGAAATGAAACCCAACAGGTTGTTATATTCAAGAATGTCAATGGCTAAACAACAATCCACATTTTGGAAACCTCTATCAGCAATAATGTGGTCTAGTAGCTTTTCCCAACAGATGAATCTTCTCTGTGGCGTAAACAGAAAAGGCAGAGGTTTATTTGCTCAGATCGCCCGGTCCATGACTTCCCAGCACTCTTTGAACTGGAGGCTGTGTGTGGCCCCTTTGTGCTGGGAGGGGAAGGCCCAGTTACACCACCCACCTCCTGACTAGAGCCTCTAACCTGACAGACAGTGGACAATTTATTGGAGCCTAACGTGTTCACCGTGGCCTGCCACTCCTGAGATTTATCATCTCTCTGGCACTCTGGTATAGGCAGGAATACCTCAGCTCAGCGAACGCTGCCAGAAACCTGTAAGGTCAAACTGGGTTCATTCACCTTGTTTTCAATGAAATGAGCCTTCCAATATTACGGAGAGGAGCCAAACTGAGCACTGACTTTAGCCTACCTACCCAATCCATGGGCTGGTGGCCTGGACCCTCATAAAGCCTCTCATCCATATCAAGCAGAAACCGTTCAGTGAATCAAAGCTCTGAAAAACGCACCTCGTGAAGTGCCACTTGATATGGTTCCATTTTTTTATGAATGGGGTGGGAGGGAAGGAGTGGCAAAACTCCCAACAGAGCACTTAGCAGGAGAGGCAGTAAATCTTGTATCTTGAGGTGAGTGAGGAGTCAATGATAAGGATGTGTGTGGGTGAACCCGGCTCCAGTCTGACTGTGGTGAGAGCACCTTAGGCCAGGAGCGTAATAATCACTCTCTGTGCCAATGGGTCTCTGTGAATGAATGGGGAGGTTTGATGAAAGCTCTGTAGTCACTTCACTTAACAGACACACTCCTTGAAACTGAGCTCTCCTCCAGCCAAGGTCACCCCAGCAATTAAAGTGAAGGTCAGAGATGGAGACTGTGATAGGGAGTTAAAGAGGTCATTAGGCAACTTCCTCGAGAAACATTCAGGGACAACGCACGGTGGTGTTTTAAGTGTAGCCTTGTGTACAGTAGACAGGAGAGGAGATACCGTAGGGACATGTTCATTAGGAGGAGAACAAGATGACGTAAGCCACGGAACAACCGCCTCTGCTCACACACAAAGAAATGTACGCTAATACCAGGGGTGTTGGAGTTGATTCAGATTTTGAGTAGCTACAGTCGTATGCAAAGGTTTAGGCACCCCTGACAATAATTGGGTGTTTGGATCAGCAATTTCATTTTGATCTATCAAATAACTGAAGGACACAGTAATATTTCGGTAGTGTATTGAGGTTAATTTGATTAACAGAAAATGTGCAATATGCATCAAAACGAAATTAGACAGGTACATACATTTGGGCACCGTTGTCATTTGGTTGATTTAAATACCTGTGACTTCCTAGCACTGATTAATTGGAACACACAATTGGTTTGGTGAGCTCATTAAGCCTTGAACTTCATAGACAGGTGCATCCAATCATGAGAAATTGTATATAAGGTGGCCAATTGCAAGTTGTTGTTCTCTTTGACTCTCCTCTGAAGAGTGGCAACACGGGGGCCTCAAAACAACTCTCAAATTACCTGAAAGCAAAGACTGTTCAAAATATTGGTTTAGGGGAAGACTACAAAAAAGCTATCGCAAAGATTTAAGCTGTCAGTGTCCACTGTGAGGAACATAGTGAGGAAATGGAAGACCACAGGCACAGTTCTTCACAATTCAGCGCACTTTGCACAAGGAGAAGCTGTACGGTCAGTCATCTCCTTGTGATGCAGTAGAGGCCTTTTCTGCACACACGCCACATACATAGTCGCTTAAGGTATACAAACGCACATTTGGACAAGCCAGCTTCCTTTTGAAAGAAGGTGCTGTGGACTGATGAAACAAAGATGGAGTTATTTGGTCATAACTAGGGGCATTATGCATGGCGGCAATACAACACTGCGTTCCAAGACAAACACTTGCTACCCACAGGGACATTTGGCCTGTGTGGCCAGTGCCGGTATTGGGAACCTTGTTGAGGATGAAAAGGAGTCTCAACTAAATATTGATGTGATATTTCTGTTGAGGTGCGGGTGCCTAAATTTATGTACCTGTCTAATTTCATTTTGATCCATATTGCATGTTTTCTGTTAATATCATTTCACTACCAAAATATTACTGTGTCCTTCCTTTTGATAGAACAAAATGAAACTGATGATTCAAACACCCAATTATTTATAAATTAAAATCATGGAAATTGTCAGGGGTGCCTAAACTTTTGCATACAACTGTATATCAAATTCAATTGAAAATGTGTTACATACATATGTGTATATGTCACACTGTTATTTAAAAAATATATTTTTACATTTACAAGTACATTATGTATTACGGGCATTTTATATCCATTTTGTATAAATGCATATAATCTGAGCATTAGTTCGATAATAATCACAACTGTAACAATAACTGTCATGTTCAAGTGGAGACAGTGAATACAAGATGCTTACTGTGCTTTGGGGGTCCATGTTGCTAACAGGGATAGGTCTTGAATGGTTTTGTTCTGTAAAGACAGCCTCTTTGGTCTCTCAGCAGGAGATATGGCAACTCCTTGAGCAGTCATTACATCTGTATCAGCCACCTTTGACAAAAATCTTATTTTCAAATATGTGTGAGGGAAAAAATACTAAAGCCTTACATATAGTAGTTTGAAAAAGATAAGCTGATAGTACAGTTAAATAAATAAACAGCTACGGAACTCAAAATGAATGACTATCAAATAAATTAAAGTAGTACCTTCTGTGGGAAACCAGAAGCCATAGACTCACTGTCTGCTGAGTGAGTCATCTTGTAGAGGCCTGATGTGACTTTAGGATGTTCAACAGGTCTGGGAGAGTCTGGTGTTTCTTTCTTAACCAACATAGTCCTTTGTGGAAGTGGCGACTTCTGTCGAATCACCTGGAAAATAAAATAACAAGGAAAATACTATATTCTGTAGAATTCATCACACAAAACAAAATCATCTATCAGGGGAGAATACAATCAACCTTAATGACAGACACTTAAACAATTACATTGTTCATTAATATTGTGATATTACTATTTTTCAATGCCACAACGTGAGTCCAATATGATAAAAAAACATAAAGGGCAAATGTTTACCTCTTTCTTCTTAGATGTATCAGATTTTGATGCCTCTTTTTTCTCTTCCTTAGAGAATTGAACGTTATACAAAGCAGTTTGTCATTAACCACAACAAGTTCAATAGTTGTGAGCATCTAATACATTCACTGTATTAAATAATATCAATGATTTAGTATTTGTACCAAAATCATAAAGGTCAAGAAAGATATTGTGACCTTTCAGCCTTCCATCAATTGGTATCCTACTGGTGTCATGTTGTCACCTTATTGTCAGCATTGTAGCTCTCCTCCAGGATCGGCATCATCACCTCTGTCATCAACTGGTCCGAGGTGGGTGGGACATCACTGTACCTTCTCTGTACAGAGGCAATGATCTCATCCACCATCCCCCCACCTGCTCCTCCAAAACACATGGCCATGGGTTCTGACTGCTCTGGGTCTCTCTCCTCCGGGGCCTCTGCCCCCACGGCCCCTACGATGTTCTGGGCCTCATCCAGCAGCTCTGACGTGGACTTCACAATGCGGACATGACCAGGGACCACGATGCTCCTCTGGCTCTTTGAGCTCTTGACATCAGTGGACGTCCTCCCTGTTTCTGTAAAACCATCTTTCCGTTCCCCTCTCTTTTTTCTCTTGACCTTCCGTGGGATGCTCTCGTGGGATTGGCCAGATCCCAAGTCCTCGCGGTTCTTGTCGGTGCTCTCTGAGGTTAAAGGTCTGCCGTGGACATTTGATCTTTGGTTGCGTCTTTCAGCCTCTTTGTTCTCTGAGGGAGACACCTGCTCCGACTCATTGGTGCTCTTGTGTGTAAATGTTCTGGTCCCTGCTGCTGGCCTCTCTGACCTGGGCTTAGATGGAGGCTGTGGTCTCACGGACATGGACACCACTTTGGCAGTCCCTGCTAGCTGAGCTATGGCCGGCTTTGGGGCAGATTTCTGCCCTTGAGGACACAGAACCATATGAACTGACTCAATAGCATTGATGGCGTTTCTTTTCTCACAGATGCCTTTAATATGTGCAAGTCTGTGACTCGTGCTTAACTCTGAATGCATTTTGATGTCTGGTTTGAGTGCACTTTCTGGTAAGAAGGCAGATGGAGATATCAGAGGATCTGTATGCAAGGAGATGACTGACCCTGCAGACATTAGTGATGTGCTATTTTGGGCCAGGCCCGATTTGCCACATGGTTTCTCTTGTGCCTCTTCTGTAAGTTCTAGTGACTCCAGTGTGCAGACAGAGTCTGGTTGCTTGGCCAGTGTGCAGGTGGTTGTATGGGGGGTTTTCAAAAGCTGCTTCTTTTGTAGAAAATCATGCTGTGCCTCTTTTCCTAGAGCCTCTAACTCCTTCTTCAGCTTTAGCTCCTCACTGTGGCTCAGAATCTTTTTATTTCTCAGCATGTGGCTCCATTTCTATTAAGAAGTGATGGAAAATATAACATACAAAAACATATAGCACTGAGTATGGAAGTGGTCACCAGGTAAGCGTCGAGCAATAAAGCTAAACTAGCTATGCTATAGGTATTTATTTCTTAATTAAATTTCAGGTTGAGTTTTTAGGCAAGCAAAACACATCTTAATCGTGTCTCTTAAAGGTACAATATGTAGTTTTCCAAAACAATATTAACAAAAGATGTACTTTGCATTAAAAAAGCAAACATCACTATACCTATATTATATATATTTCTTAGTTGTGTACTTACATTAACCTAAATGTTTCCACCAACTTTCAAATCCAGAGAAATTTGTAATATAATTCGAAGACAACATTTCATTTTGTCTTCCGTCAATGGCGTCATATAACCTTTGCGCTAGTTGCTCTAGGTTCCAGGGAACCGCCAAACATAACGTGAATAAAGTTATAATATTTTTAACAGTACATTACTTTGTCAGTGAACATTTTTTCTGCCGGAGACGCTAGATTGGAAGGTTGTCATTGACGACGATAACAAAACCCATGATCCCACACTACTTCCCGACGTCATCCAATTACATCTTTTGCTATTGTTTTGATTGAGAGCACCCTGGCGGCCAAAAACTACATATTGTACGTTTAAATGTCATATTTTTAATCAAGTACTTTTAATCAAGTACTGTATGTCAAATACCCGAATAAAAAAACGTTACAATGATGCCCGTGAACTACTTGAATTAGGCTGCTTAATCCATTGACCATAATCAGCAATAACCTGGGTATCAGTCTCTTTAACAAACATTATAATACAGTAGTTGTCCAGTCTCATGAAGTTCCGGTACAGAGATTGGAATGTGTACGTTAAAAGAGGATTGGATCTACTGTACTGCTGATTAGCTACCGCTAACTAATTAATTTTTACCATAATATTTTAGCAAATCTTACCTTTTTCAAAACCGTTTGAAGTGACTATTCATAGCTCTTTTTTACGATCATTTAAATATCTCAATATTCAACAGTGTGTTGACATCTCCTAAATACGTTGGCAAAATACCGAGAGATAAAACGTTTGAAAACTTTTTCAAGTTTTGAAA
Organism: Umbra pygmaea; assembly: GCA_016801145.1. NCBI lineage: Eukaryota > Metazoa > Chordata > Actinopteri > Esociformes > Umbridae > Umbra > Umbra pygmaea. The sequence continues at coordinate 37,854 of JACXGM010000809.1, forward strand.
ACCACAACTTCTTTGTTCTGGCGGCTAAGAGGATCTCCTAGCAACCAAAGCAAACAAGGCCATGTAGACTAGGCGGGACAAAAACAGACACCACGTGAATGCAGACCTAAAACTGCCACAGATCACAGAAGCTGGTTATAACCTATGGTTATAACTAAACGAAATAAAAAGTTACAAAAATACAAATGTGTGGAAGTCTCGATGGCTACAATAATTAACAAATTCACAGGCGGAACGACAAGTCAATTTAATAACTAGCCTATAATTACAATTTGTAATAGCCTGATTTCTATTTTTTTCCAATATGTATATGTTGCTTTTAATCAGTTGCTTATATAATTGTATATAATATAGCATGCTTAATAGCTATTATTCAAATAGGCTACGTAATATGGGATTAAGGTGTCGTTTAATTTGTGACGTTTATGCACTTTTTTGCTGTGCTATAAATAGGCTACACATTATTTTGACCCTGAAGGACCATTAACATTTGTGACAATGAATATAGCAATATAATAGCCACATTTGTGTAAAACAACCATGTTAATGTGATGGCCTGCTGGGCCTAGCAATATAGGCTATCAAGCTGGAGTTTAAAAAAATTCCATGCTCTGTGGAACGTTGCCTGAACGAATTGATTTTCTCTCCCTAACACGAGAGATCACCCTGAGATAATCCCATGTAAAGGGGATAATTATCGCTGTTAATCGCTCATTAAGGGGTTGAGAATCGAAGAGGCTGACTTCAACCAGTTGGCTTTCGGTAGCCTACATAGGCTATGGGTGATGAATCTCTTTTCAAGTTGTGGAAACCATCCATGTCTTCTCCATCATTACCGGAATGTCATAATGTAAAAAATGAAGCACTATAAACATATAGCCTATTGATAAACTGAAAATAGGTCAAATCGAAATAAAAACCAATAATTTAACATTACATCCTGTGGAAAAAAGACATAAACCTGGCAGGCAGATAAAATTAATAGGCTACTAACATTTAGATCCGCATAGGTTATCCTACGGTCTGTGAGCCAATATCACGACGTTGAGGCGTGCGCCGGTATTGTGCAGTGGACATTTTCAAAACACAGTTACGATTTTTGTTTATTTTTTGTTTATTTATAAAACTTATTACTATGGTTATAGCACAAAATACTCGTTTGACATTCTAGTTCCGTAGACTAATAATACAAAATCAAAAGTTCACACTTTTTAGTTAATGTGTGGCGTTCGCCAATGCCATGCAATAGCTACCTTTACGATATGGGCCTAAATCAATTGCGTAAGTAACCATCCGATAATAAACACCTCGGCAATATGACCCATTAAATGTATAACCTACGGAATGTTGACGCACAATAGATAGGGTATAACAACTTTTTGACTGCATGTGATAATTTAAATTCTTTAAGGAAGCAATGAGGCACAGAATGTGGGCACGAGAGTGAGTTCAGTGAGAAAAAAAGAGCCAGGCAAATGAAAACTGGAAAAGTGGGTGGGTTGTAAGGGTATCGCCTACGTAATAGGGGAAGATCTACACTCACAGGTCACACTGCATTCAACATCTCCTCACTTCTTTACTCTAGCCCTCTTGCAACATCCCGCCAGTTATAGCGCACCGTTTCCTAGGATACTTTTCTCAAAACTTCAGTCTGAGGAACTGCATGTTTACGATTTGTGGATTTCCACCATAATGTTGGGTACAGTGAAAATGGAAGGTCACGAAACGCCAGATTGGAGCAACTATTACAATGACGCACAAGAGGTATGTGTATTTTAGTTTTATTACATTTTGGTTTTAGTATAACAGTGAATTGTAGGATAACTAATTTCAACGTCTTTTTCCCTTGATTTATAGCTAACTGCATTGAGATTCCTTCGAAAAAAATAGTTAATGTCACAATTTTGGTAAAATTGGTGGAATATTATACTGTTGTGAGCACAGACTTTTAGAATGCTACCTGGTGTAGCCTACATCTCCTGAAGAATACGAGACGGACAAACCCGCCGGGTGGCAGCAACTCACTTTGCGGTTACAAAGGGCAGAATGCAGAAAGGGCGAATACATATTTACAACAAATAAAATCCATTAGCTATGTCAATTCGGGATTATTCTGCATATTGTTAATTTCGCAGATTAAATTTTTGCGTATGCCACTAAATATTTTGAACATGTGCTGTAACATAATAATTCATGTTATTTTATAAACGAAAAGTTTATATAGCCTAAGTTTAGTTTTTAAGTAGGCTATTTGTTTAGGCAATTCGTTTGACGCATGCCGAAAAAACGTTGCTATATCTTCAGACTGCAACAAGTAGGTACATAACATAATATTCTATATCAGGGCTGCCCAAAAAAAAATGTGATTTGTTCCCATTTTCGTTGTTATTTGCACCCACCTGATGCCAAAGCCGTAAGTTATAACTATAGGACTAGATCAAACCAGAAGCATTTCTAGAGATTGGGCAACACTGATCTTAATGATTGCATTAGGCCTACTTGAATATGAAGACGCATTGACACAATGCCCTAACACAATAACACATTATTGAGTTTCAGATAGGCTACATGATATCAATAGACGAGTATACACAGCACTTTTTCAATATCGCTTTTACACCTCGTTTTCTAAGTGAAATCCAATTTAAGAAGTTCACATTTTATGTAAATAGCCAAATATTTGTCTTATCGTTGTCAATAAATGATTACAATCACTGAGTGTGTGGCAGACCAATGTATTAATCCCATCTATCTCATGTTATTCCAGGTATATCCACCTATGGCAAACAGCGGCATGAACGCAGGACTGAGTTCCATGAACAGTATGAACAGTTACATGAGTATGTCTACCAGTGGAAATATGACATCCGGTTCTTTTAACATGTCCTACGCAAATCCCGGCCTGGGAGCCGGACTAAGCCCCGGGACAATGGCAGGGATGCCTCCTAGCGCGTCTAGTGCAATGAGCGGTATGGGTGGAGGGGTATCATCAATGGGCACTGCCCTTAGCCCTTCGAACATGGGCGGAATGTCGGCCCAGCATGCGTCCATGAACGCTCTTAATCCATACGCAAGCATGAGCCCTACCATGAGCCCAATGTCCTATACCCAGCCCAACCTGAACAGAGCCAGAGACAACAAGGCGTTTAGGAGAAGCTACCCGCATGCAAAGCCTCCTTATTCGTACATTTCCCTAATAACTATGGCCATTCAGCAAGCACCAAGCAAGATGCTCACGCTTAGTGAAATCTATCAGTGGATAATGGACCTGTTTCCATACTACAGACAGAACCAACAGAGGTGGCAGAATTCTATTCGCCATTCTCTGTCTTTTAATGATTGTTTCATTAAAGTATCTAGGTCACCGGATAAGCCCGGCAAAGGTTCCTACTGGGCCCTGCACCCGGATTCTGGAAATATGTTTGAGAACGGTTGCTACCTCCGCAGACAAAAGCGTTTTAAATGCGAAAATAGAAAGATATCTTCAAGTAAAGGAGATGGAAGGAAAGACCAGTCGGGTTCTGGATCCCCATCGAACGAGAACACCAATATCAAGACTGGGCATGTAGACTCAAACTCCCTATCCACATCCAACCAGTCGTCCAGTCCTCACAGCATGGACCACAGGACCAGTAGCACCGCAGCTGAACTAAAGAGCAGCGGGCCACCTCTACACCCCGTGGCCAGCTCGGCCACGTCCCTGTCCTCTCTCCCGTTACCTCTGCACTCGATGGCGCACGAGTCCCATCTGCATCTAAAAGAGGATCCCCACTACTCTTTCAACCACCCGTTTTCAATAAATAATTTAATGTCATCCTCAGAGCAACAGCACAAACTGGACTTGAAAGCTTACGAGCAAGCTTTGCAATACTCCTGCTACGGCTCAGGTATGTCTTCCAGTCTACCCCTCGGGAGCGCGTCCATGGCTAGCAGAGCTTTGGACCCATCCGCAATAGATGCGTCATACTATCAAGGTGTGTATTCCAGACCGGTACTCAACACTTCTTAGTATCTTTACATTTTTTATAGTGCTCGAGAGAAGGGTGACATAAATCATTTATCTTATTTTTGCATGCACCTGGTGCATAAGGACTGTTACTTAATGTATCACAATGAGTACTACAATAGGTCTATACTATAGTGTTACCATTGAATGATTGTATATCCAGTTGTAAATCATTACTATTGTATTTAAAAAAAATTGAGCTTGTAAAATAATGTTGTATTCCCCAAACTGGTAGTCCCACAATGAACATGTCCATGTGTTACAATGTGCATGAATGAAGGTCAATAAGGTCTTTTGGAACGGTGATACAGGTAACGTTCAAAACACCTGTCTGCTCCAGATATAGCCTACATTTTTTATGGATGTTGCCTTTTTATGCATTGCTTTGTTTTGATTTGATAAATATCCGACATACATATTTCCAACACAATCCAATCTTGTATTACAATTTAAAATTCCATGTGGAAATGCATTATAAATAAAATATGTATTTCTTATAGCAAAATGTCAGTCTATTATTTTTATGGTATTTTCAAACCAGAAAATTGGTAATTTTGTGTGCATCCTAGCGTTTTGTCTGTTTGTTTTGATGTCTTTGCATGTGCTTAACTTATTTCTTGTTAATTTTCAAATAAAATAAATGCGCTTTATTGACGGATTGTTGTAATTTTTTACGTTTGAATAATGTATTCTGTGCGAGGCACATCAACACATAAAGACGTGTGCTCCAGCTTGTACATATATACAAATAATTTAGGAAATATTTTTATTAACCATTTAAAATTGTTGTGTTATTACAATTGATAATGGAATGTATTACAACTTCACTTAGTTTTTGACATAATAACCTTTGTCATATCATTTGTTGTTTAATTTTGTGAAGGAATGTGTAAAATAATATTATGTGTATTGTAACTCAATTGCTTTCAAAGTAATTGTACATATAGTTGTAATATCCCTGTGAATTTTAAACATGTTAACACCATTGATGCGCGGTTGCGTTGACACATCTCAGTGATCAATGAGCAAGGCTAAGCCAAACAGAAATACAGCCTCAGAGCTTTACCACATAAAGGATTCGGGCATGTTGTAAAGGGATTTTTAACAATATCATGGAAAGGCCAAAGCATCTTTTTGTGAACCGTAACCCTACATGATGCGGCTCCTGAACCTGAACAGATTTGACTTTGATCATGGTATTTTGTAGACACACATTTTGGCTGAGTAACCGTGAAATGTGTTTAATTATCATGTAATTGCCCCCCGATGCGCAAAAAACATGGAAAATTTAATTGAGCGCCGTGAAAATATCGAGGTGTAATTTGGCGTTATAGTTTTAGGCCTTTTCCCTATGCTTTTTTCAGATTATAGATGCAAACAGATCAATTCGAGAGTTTGAAATATAAATATGATTACATTTTAAGAACCATATTTAATAGCCTACATATCTAAAACAAAAGGGGCTTGGAACTGCTGAAAGTCTAACCATAAGTTAAACATAGCGCTATACTTTAGGCTACTTCAGATACATTCAAAACAATTATATCAATTTATTTTTAAAACGACATTTATACGCTTTCAATTGTTTTGTAATTAAAAAAATTGACAGATAATATAGGCCATTGCATAGTGATTAACAATTGTTTTATTTATCATCACTTGAAATGATAAAAAAACGTTAGTTTTTGCTTTATCTTGGCCAGGTCGCCGTTTTAAATGAGAAATTGTTCTCACAATGCCCACCTGGTTAAATAAAGGTTAAATAAATAAAATAAAAAAAATCTAGGCTAAATATTTATAACAACTATGTTTTATCCTTGAAGAAATTAATCAAAGTTAAAATTGTGTTTATGCTCTTTTCATGTAAATATGATGAATTTTGTAAATCAAGTGCTATATGCTATTACAGTGATATTACAATAATACCCTAACAAAAATGTTCATCAACCACTCGAAGCACAATAATGCATGCACCATAAATGTAACAAAATTACCAAAGAAAAACGGCAAGTTCCAGATATGATCTCAATTTCTGTATACGTCAGAATCATATACAGGAAAGCTGTGTAGACCAAGATACCCAATGTGTTATGGGTTAGTTAAAAACATTCATTTAAACAGGGAATAGGATAAATCAACAACTATACCCTTCCTTATCGGCCCATTGATTTTAAATGTGTATAATTTTAGATGCATTATACCTTTTTTATTGCAATATCATAAAGTAGACATAGGCCCATAGGTAATTCAAGCACATAAACCACAATGCAAATATACATTTATTTTTAATATAAACTCAGTAGGTTTGCGGCTCCACATTAAAATCTTTGAACTATATAATAAGTTCTTGTTCATTCGTTTGCCCAGTTGTTAAGGAAAGCTTCATAGTGACAGATTTGGAATGCAAACCACCTTGTTTCAAAAGTTTAAGAGCAAATAAAAACAAAAGCGCCAAATTGACAGTGACTTTTTTGAGTCTGTTATTAAACTTTATCCGTAATCACTTATCACGCGAATAGAGATTGCATTTCAGCTTTTAGCCTACATATTGTAATATTTACATTTAAAAATGCAATGTACTTAAACCATCTAGTTTACAATATTTTTAATTTATTTACAATATGTAGGTCTATAATTTAATGGGAGCACAAGTACCATCATGTTAGCTTATCTGATAAAGCTAACATGAATTCAACATACTGTAGCCTATCTTGTGGGCATAACAGCTTTATGCCTAGATAGCAAGACCAATTCATCACTTTTGATGGTCAATTTAGTAATGATAATTGCAGATAAGGTATGCTAGCAGAATTATTCCAATCAAATCGATAATTACAATACGGTAGCACGTTTCCTTACTATTAGTTCCCTATAACTTTACTATATTTACTACTACTACTACTACTACTACTAATAATAATAATAATAATAATAATAATAAAAGTATTATTATAGTATTTGTCATATTTTTTAAATAATTGGGTGTAGGATAATTCGTGTCTTTCTCCCATGCTGCCTTTGAGTATTGAAACCGTTCAACCTTCAGTAATGTGTGACATACGTTATCAGCAGGCAGTGCCTGGCATAAAGATTGCAACCAGCGTCTTGTTTTCAAACTTATGTGGCATTTCTCGTTTCCCAATCAAAAGCCCTAGCTTTCTTCAGCCTTATGGACAAAAATTTCGATAACAATGCGCAGAGCCCTTTACTTCAAAAGCGACCATCAGTGAGCCTACCCGTAGACCTTTCTTCTCCGTCTTTTCATTCTGAGTTTAGAAAGCCACTACAGGGCCAAGGCGCTTCTAATACCTTTTGATGGGGATTGAATTAATTATCTCCAATAACACAATTGTGCTTGGCCAACGAAAAGAGCAAAGCAATACCCCTTCAGATTCACAGACGAAAGAAAGGAGCTTTCAAAGGCCGAGTGAGAAGAGGGAGAGATCTCTATCCGAAATCAGCTTTAGAAGCAGCTGGTTTTCCATTAAAAATTATACGGGAGAAGTTTATTAGGGCTTTGTGTCCTCAATATGCATCGACTATGTCAGGTTGGTGGTCCCTGCTTCGAGACCATGATGTTTTGTGTCTTCATTAATCCACTGGAGGCCACAATAAGGGACAACCCAATTGGTTTGTTTTTAACGGTTGCTCCTTTTGCAGACTGGGTCATTTACTTAAACAAAAGAATATACTGAGTATTGTTAGGCATTTTGTGGAGTACGAAGAAAAATGTATGTTATTAAAATGTATAGCCTACCAAAACATAAAAGAGCCTATACTAGTAAATGTGTATAAAATAGTCTACCAATTGTTATTTATTAAAAAAACGTAGGCCTTGGCCTACTAAACAATAGAAAACGTTCAATGTTTTCAATAGCCTATTTGCTAATACCACGTGCGGCCTAAATAATCAAAACATAAAAAAATGTATAGTACAGTTTAACGTTATCGAAAAAACATTATGTTTATGCAACAGTGGAAAATAAAATAGGATATTGAACTATAACCCGCTTGTCATCTTTGCGCAATTACTCCAATTGGCAAACTTTTTCCACATAGGCCTATAGGCTCTAATTTGATTGTCAATTAGCCTTAAGTTCCATACAGTGTCAACAGAAGAGTGTACACATGATATAAATGGATGGAGGAAAGGGTGGAGTACGTTAAAGTAAAAGGAAAGAACATACTTCGTGTTGTTATAGCAACAGGATCAGTCACGCTTTTCTGTGAAGGCTATTCAACACTGGGCTGCCGAAACACGTTTTTAATTAAAGCGTATAAAAAGTTGTTCTCATGTAGTCATGTCATCATGCGATTGGTTCTCAAAATGGGGCAGTCCTTAATAAGGACCCCCTTTTTGATGCGTCCGCGCGCAATCCTTTACATGAAAATGGAAATAGCCAGGGAGAACACTCATGTAGCTATAACACTGCAAAACTATATGCACATTTTGCATTAATGGTACTAGTGAATAGAGATTGGAAACAACAATACACAAAATGTTGGTTCTGTCTATAAGCTACATGCGTTTCTAACGCACAAATGGAGGCGTAGCCGATTTGGGGATAACCAGGGATATCAAAAGTTTTTAGATTTCAACAAAGTGAAAGATTTAGCCTCTGTATTTAGAACAGGGCGGATTATCTGACGGAGAAACATACATTGGGAGGACCTTGTGGGATTAAGAGTGGGGACACCCAAGTTGTGATCTCCACGGTTACCAGCGATGGAGAAATCGACAGGCTTGTCAGTGCCGCTCGAGCTTTATCTGAGGGGAGGGAAACAACACTGCAACGCGCGCGTCTCTAGACCCCCTACCCCACCCCACCCTTATTTGGACTGCAACTTGAGGGCAACGGTGCATCCAACCCATTTTCTGAGTACATAATCGATCATGTATGGGTACACAAGTCTCACCAAGGCATTAGCAGTTTTATTGAACGACACTAGGAGGAAAGCAGTGCTGTGAGGGCCAACTCATCAATATGAGTAAAAGGAAAAGTAAATGATGCAAATATAAGTGTTTGGTGTGTAGTCTGTACTAAAGGTCGCCTGATCTCTTTGGCCCTCTGATGATTATAAAGTATCATGCAAAGTTGGACCACAGAGAGAGCCCAGAAAGAGAGGAAAAACATGCTGCAAAATATGTTATCCATGGAATGTAACCAACTCTCTCTGCACCTTACCCTTTCTTGCTAGAGCACCTTTAAAAACAAGTTGGTAAAGTTTTTCGCCAAAAGCTGCCAAATAGGCATATCATGACAGTAGTCAAAATAATATCACAATCCAGTGATCAAATAAAAATGTAGTTAGATAGAGATTTAAAGCTCTGCTTCAAATGGAATTTAATAAAACATAGCTAAGTTCCATATTGTGCATGGACTGGTGGAGTTATCAAAATGTACCACTTTATATGCACTTTGACCTACTTTTGAAGACTTTAATAAGTCATTATGCTTCTTAAAACATTCAGTCAGTAAGAGAGAACAAATAAGGAAGTTGTGTAATTTTGAGAATTTGTACATATGGAACTTACAAAATTAATATCAGGTGTTTATTTTACTCTTTATGACCTGCTCCAAATTAGCACATTTTTTGCGAGCCAAACCTTAGATAAACTGAAGTGTTAAGAGTTTTATCTTCAATTATTTATATATTTTAATAGAGTTTTACAGGTCTCAACTGAGATTAAGATGTACTAAATAAAAATGAAAGAAAAAAATTATAATGTCACAAATTTTGTCTTTGAAGTTCTTAGATTAAAAGTTGACTATTCGATTCCAAAATCCAAATCATCCGCTTTCTTGATTGGTGGAGGTGCATTTAGCAGTTACACTGTTTAGGGCAGTACTGTAAGTTTGTATTTTCAGCCCAAAGTTGGCATTTAATTAAGATTCAAACATTGGATTCATTTCATATAATACACACCATAAAATGTCCATAAACTATTAAAGCAATACTGACTTAATTTAAAAACAGTTGTGAAAAATACTACAAATTGATTGTTGAAATTCTTCGAATAAAAAATCCATACATGATTTGACATCATCGTGTAGTTGACCAAATACAATCATGGGAAATTCAGGAAGCACCAACAACCTTTACAAAACAACACTAACCTTTCAATGATATACTGTACATGTCAGCACACCATTGATTTGAGGTATCAAAGAGAATACATATTTTATCATTACATGAAGAATTCAGTAAAGCACACAGGCATTTCCCTTGTAACCCAGAGATAGGCAGCAACACAAACAGAAAAAATAAGTTGACGATTTTCAAGATTTTCCGTAAAATTTTGGAGTTACAGAGAGAGAAGTGAAAAGCAACAAACCAACAACCATAGTTGTTAAACATTTACGATTCAGTCTGAGCCTAGCCTGGAATGAAGCACTGGAGCTCTTCAAACAACTGTTTGCCCAGTTAAGGCTTGGGTGTGTGTACACAGGGCTGAACGCTGCAGCCGTCCTGGACAGATACGGAGGCAGCCTGGTCACCAGATGTGGCCATCGGGGTGGGCGTTGGGTCAGGTCGCTCCATCCCAAATGACATTGTACTCCCTTAACAATGCAGTACTTATAGGGATAGGCTCAGGGTATAGGGCGCCATATTTAGGATGGGGCCAGGAACTGAATAGCCTGAGCGGTGCCTCCTTCGGGGTCTTCCTCAGTCACATAACCACCCGGACGCTGCCTGTCCCCACCTTCTTCCTCAGCACTTCCACCAGGCGCTCCAACCTGTAGCGAGACAAACAGAGGAAGATGAACAACTATCCTTCATGACCCGAAGGAGACATAAGTAGGCGCCGGAACACAGAAGACACAGAGGAAGAGGCAACAGGGAGATGAAGAGGAGGAGACAGAGAACCGAGGAGTGCTGGGGGAGCAGAAAGAGGAACAAAGTGAAACGGGGTGAGAAGGAAAAGGAGAAATTGAAAGGGGGAGGAAGAGAGGGTTGGGCATTTTGAGGAATGAAAGCTGCTCCCTGGGAGTGGTAAGGCACAACACCCTTTAACTAACGCATGGACACGCTTGTTATAGGGAAGACAGCATGATGTACACTCTCCTTAAAGTGGGAATCTTGTCAGACACCAACCCGAACCAAACTCATGGTACAAATCCATCAAGTACACAGATCGACTTCTCTGTCTTCAAATTTACAGGATTGAGAGTTTTTCCCCAATCGGACCATCATAACCTCAATATGGCTGAAAAGAGCAAATGACTGCCTGACAGGATGGACAAGAATAACTGGGCAAAAGAGAGTAAGGCTGTTCCAGTGGAAGGCTGTCTGAGACAGACAGGAAACATCACACTGGTTCTCGTGCTCTCCATAAAGTAGACATGCTAGGGCTGTCTAAAGCACATCATATTCGCAGTTGAATCGATCCAGACTGGTTTGGCTCTGCAAATTGAAATATGCATTTGATTTTAAAACAGCTTGTGCTTAATTTTCAAGTTCAAAAGCATCCAAAATATACATGAGCAAAGAATATCGTTTTTTTTCAAACCAGAAAAGATTCCACACGTTTTTGTTCCAATGATAATAATTCCATGGCATCAACAGCAAATAAAGGAATCACATGAAGCAAAATTAAAAGAGATCGTAAGGAAACAGCAGTGATTGATGTTGGACTAGTGAACAAAATGAAACTACTCATGTTATAATAACTGACGAGTCTATAAAAGTTCTTCCAAGTGCAAACATTCTTCCATTGAATTCAAAACTTTGTGAGCACTTAAAGAGCGAACAGCGCCCACTGTGAATTAAATTAGAATAGGAAGCGGGGACTGAACCCCAAAATACACCTGACTTTTAGTTATAAAGGAAAGATTTAAAGCTCTTTCCATGAACATCTTATCACCACAGCCTCACAGTCAACCCAAATGGCACCCTCGATGTCCCTCTAGTATACTACAATTGACCAGGCCCTGATATTAAAGTAGTGCACTGTGTATGGTATAGGGTGCCCTTGAAGATGCAGTATAGAAATACTAGACGTGACTCAAGTGGAAATGCTTCACACAGGCAGACTGCAGCTAGTGTAGTTGTGTAAGAGTTCTCAAAAAAAAAGTATTACACTGACTTATCAGATAAACCCTATCAAAAGCCAAAAGATAAATCCTAAGTCATTGTAGTTATTAAATATGTAGCTAATTATATGCAGCCCTTTATTTCAAAGTTACCTTTGAGATTGAACCTTGACTCAAGTGTGTGGTGAATGCTTGTAAAGAATTCCTGATACTGTTCATGAGTACTGCACTTGAAACAGACAACCCAGAAAAAACAAATACTTTTAACACAGAAGACAAATCTTTCATCTTCTCCAGGGCGTAGTTTCTCCCTTTTGAAACATGGTGCACTGATTATTTTCTCTGAGCTGCAGAGTTGTAATGGTCTGAAAAGACCAGGTCTGAATGTATGCATGTCTGTCTGGACTGGGTTTCTGCTTTGTGACTGGTGACCAGGTAGTATCTGGGAGAACGCTGGAGATTCTGCATTTATTCTCAGCATCCAAACAAACCTGTCTATATTTGGCCGCTAAGTGAATGCTGGTCTGACATGGCAGCTTTAGCTGCTATATAACACACACGCAAGCCAAGCATGTCAGCCATGTACACACAAATACTGAATATACTGTGCACACATGTCAGAATCATGGTTCAGCGAACAACGTAGCTCACATTTCAAGAAATCCCTTACCACTTCTCAACACCCATGCCCCCCCTTTTCCCAAAACCTAACCCCTAAGCTCAAAATATACTTTTTCTTAATGGGAATTGGCAAAGAGCTCCCACAAGGTCCGTTTTGCTTGTGTTCTGTTAGGGGTTCTGGTCCTCACAAGTATAGAACAACACACACAGGGGACACACCTTTTTCCACTGTAGGTGTTAACGTCCGAGCCCCTTTTCACATTTAAAATGATCAGCATTAGCCTCTCTGTCACGTTTTCACAATTAGACAGTTCCAGCTAGTGTGTGTCAGTCCAAGGTGTGCTGGTGGTGTAGTGCTGGGTGTTTGGAACGACACTGTTTACAGAGGGTGGCCGGTAAACCCAAACACACACGCCAGGGAGCAGCCAGAGAAAATATAAATCCTGATTAAGAATTCACAGTGTCGCAAAACCAACAATTATAGCTGGAATAAGACAGAGTAAACACAAAGCTTCTCGCATAAATTCTACACAACCCAGAACCAGAATCTGTCTGCAGTAGGACCATCACCGCCCGTGTTTTAATGGAGTGGGTATTGTGCAGACAGCCTGTCATGGGTGTACTTGTTACTCTTTAAAAGCATTTAAAAGTACTGAACATATTGTTAGATCTCACCACCCCCCATTTTACTCCCCACCCAGTTTGTCATGTCAATTGAATGCCCTTTTAAGCCTCGTCTCATCAGCAACCCCTCAACAGTTGCGTGATGGTTAAAGATCGATCACATGCCTCCTCCAAGCATGTGTCGCCAAGCCGTTCAATTCTTATCACACGACTCATTCAATACTGAAAACCTAAGTTGGTACACGTGGGAGGTTTACACACTTGCCAACTAGACAATCGTGATTTAATTCACAGGCACTCGACCTGCACACAAAGTGTTGACAAGAGCGACGTGACAAGATAATGGTGTCCGACTACTTACCCATCTACCCCGGGAGGCACTGAGACAATTAGTTGGAATAGGGTGTAAGATGGCTCCATGGTTAGGGATTCAGACTTGTAGTCTGAAAGTTGCTGGTTTGATTCCCGCTTTGGGCAAGGAATTTTATACTAATTTGCTCCAGGAGGATGTCCCTGTACTTACTGTATGTCGCCCAGTATAAGAGCATCTGCTAAATGATTAACATATAAATGTTGTCGGAATGCCGTGACCAGGATGTGAACCCTAGCTACCTTGATGCACTGTGCTGCAACTTAGACCACTGCACCACACAAAGCCCCATCATTTCTAAATACTAGATAAAAAAAACTGGGGTCTACGTGGCGTAGTGGGCTAAGTTGCTGCATTGCAAGACAGTCTATGGGTACCCTGGCTTTCCCTGGACCTCCAGAGCGAGGCAGTGCAAATTAGCGTAGTGCTGCACTGGATTTGGGATATATAAGTCGAATCATCTACTGTGCCATGTCGCTCTCCAGCGACTCCTTATATGCAGATTGGGCGCCTGTAAATTCAATCACGAAAGTATAGTTGGTGAGTCAGGCATGTGATTGGCTAAGGACAAAAAAGCAGGAAAATATACTGAGAGCATTCCCCCCCCGATAGAAGCAGGACCCATAACAATTTTTTTGAACAAAAAAAAATCATTTTTATTTAAAAATATTATATATATTTATATATTATATATATTTAAAAAATAAAATATATATTTTTACAACATAACTTATTTGGTGGATGTGTAACAGTGGGATGCCTTTCCGTCCGTGGTTAAAACAACATTTGTTCTTATGTTCATTCATATTTATTTGATGCTATTTATAACTAGAAGGAAGAGATGATCGTCTCACGAGCAGCTTTAACCGAGGCTCTAAAGCGATCTGTCAAAGTATATTTTAACTTTTCCCTTTCAGGGAGGGATTTTTGCAATGGCACCAAGGTCACTGGCCAGGGCATTAAGTGCCATCTAGAACAATAGTAAACTCCTTTGCTCTTAAAAGCAGCAATTCAATTCAACGTGAAGTGCCCTCACATTTACAACAGCGCCTCAAACAGATTTTGGTCACTGGCAACAAGTACTACTACAGTCACTCAGATTATTAAGGCAATATGTTTGACAACATTCTCAAGTATAATTGATGTATTCCCAGTTAGAAATAACATGGTTTACTGCTACATCTGTTTTTACTTCTGTGACCGAGACATAATATGTGAAATAAAAGTTTTAGCTACCGCTTTAAGGATGCCATCTCAAGCAGTTGCAGTTCAAATCCTAACCAGGCTGGGAAATTAACTTAGACACTGGCTGGTGGATGCCCTAATTTTACCAGCCAATTCTACGAATTCAAAAATGAAAACGCATTTGCCTCTTCTATATTGCTTCAATACATCAAATTCATCATTAATACGTCTTATTAGGCAAATTACAAAAAATACATGTTGTGAAGACAAGTCTGTGAGACAAATGATTTTAAGAAGATTGACAAATTGTGCTAATCAGTGTATTGGATGTCCTACTACTATTTTTATCTGGCTACTATTAGATGTCCAATAGTAGGTAATTTCACACTTTAGAGGTGTAGCCGTATAATAATCTGTTTGTAAAACATCTGGGAAAATAATCCAACAATTGTTTTAATTAGCTCCCATCAAAATTGCAAGCAGATGCTTCTTCAGCAATGATACCAACATGATAAATAATAAGAAAACATATTATGGCGAAGTAAGATCGGCTACTTGACCTAGAATCAGTTGTTAATCAACCGAGTTTGCAATTGAGAACTTCGACATCCTACCGTTACATTTGTGTGTGCGTGCGTGTTTAAGATTCTCTGGTCAAACGAGAATGCTGCCTATCAGAAGTCAGACTCAACGAACACCACCGTGCTGTTTTCACCAACGAGCCCTTAACATTAACATACTACGCGTGAAATGGTTACTTGTTTTACTTTTTTCGATCACAAAAAATAACATTATATAGCCTAATTGTATCATATTCGCATTAAATCCTTCACATCTGTAATACATTATTTGCCCTTTATATTTTCTACATTAATTACTGCCTACTGTGGATTATAATACTGGGGAAATAACTTGTTTTTTTCGCGTGTGCTAATTTCCAACCCTGACTCGTAACAACATTCATGCCTGTAAATTAACTTTTGGAACATGCTATTAAAAGTATCACTTTAAAGAAATATTCTCTCGCGCAATGATTCTGAATTATCTTTCGGACACGCGCTCATCCTATTTCGATCATTGTTGTCGCGCAGTTGAATAAAATATGTGATTGTTTTGTCCAACTATTAAACATCAGTAACACTTTGAATATCACAATGGTATATTATGTATATGCAATAAATCACAACTTTATATATGTGCATAGCTTTAGACTAATTTTGTCGATGAAGTATTAACAGCGAATGAGCACTTGCAGCAGTGTGAAAACAGTGTGTCTGTGTCATGTGACCACCGTGCAGCAAAACGTGTTTGAGAACAAACAAAATTACAATTAATTTTACTTGTCCATTCGGACAAGTGATTCTACGAGCTCCTTGACAGGCGGACAAGCCTCAATGTCGAGCCCTGCAGCCTCATATCCCCTCCTTTTCACTCCGGCAGCTCTTGACCCCCCTCCCTCCCCGCCCCACTTTTTATTACAGATCTGCATGATTCACGTAGGTCACATTTTCAGGTCGGAAAATCCGGAATTCCGGATTAATCCGGAAAAATCACATCCCTGGTGAGTGTAATTATCCATGTGTGCACCCCTGACCATATTGCACCTATCAAAGGAGTTGCGGAGCTGCCGACAAGGCAGGGTTAGTGGGAATTGGGAGAGGAAAAAAAAAGAAATATATATTAGTTTTATTATAAATGTTCAATTTTCCAGCATTAATCAAAGTAATACAATAATAAATAATGATAATACACTCACAGAGGGAAGCTCTGTAGTCTTCTAGTCTTAAAAATCAGAGGGTTTCAGGAGACATTACGATGATGATGATGATGATGATGAAGAGACCAGTAACCAGCATTACTGGCAGGCAGGACCACCAGCACCCCCCAATGAAAAGGCTCTTTGTGTCTTCTGGTGTCCTCCAAGTTTGATTCAGCTCCAGGCAGCTCCAGAGAGGCCATTAGATATTCTGCTCAGCCTCTCCATCAATGGAGCAGCAGGCCCCGTCAGGCCGTCAGGCCACGGCACTCAGGTGCCACATTCTGGGCCGCCTCTGTTTCCTCTGGCAAGCCGTGTACTCAGGGAGGGGGGGTTAGGATGGGGGAGCGGGGTGAGCATGGGGGAGGAGAGGGGCAATTCGGCTCCCCTTGCATTCTTCTCACTGCCGTGCGACGGGGCTCCCGTCAGAGCTGCTCCTCACCGACTCCCACAACCCCACAACCGCCAGGCCCAAATGACCCCCTCTGCTACACAGTACAGGGCACTATGTTGACCAGGGGCCAGTGTGCTGGAGGAAAAGAGGCAGGCGTTTGGGAGGGCATCCATCCATGGTGGGGTCAGCTAGCGGTCGCTAGGTGACAGTCTTCAGGTTGTTCGGCTGCTCTGGCTCCATAGTGCTTTGGGTTACCCACACTCCCCACCTTCACACCTAGAAACCCCCCTGACAAGCGTATCTCTGAGAAAAGGTTTGTGTGAAGGATGTCCCGGTCCAGGGCCGTGCTCTAAAACTGTCAGCACTACCCTGTCGCCCTCCACTAGGAACACAGCCAGTTTAGCCCAGACCAGAAAAACTTGATTTGCAAAACATATGCAAACAGACGTGTGCAATCAGTCACTGAGGACAGCCGGGTTCTTCTCCCACAATGCATATGGCCACGGCTGCTTAGCTAGAGGACCAACATGAGGACAGGAGTGTGTTTCACCCACATGGGTAGATAAGAAGTTGTGTGGTCTTCCAAAAAGTTTCCCCCAGAAAGGATGTAATGAATACAATACCCATCCGAGACCTGTTTTCTCCCGCCAAATCTGTGTGTTGGGGTGGGGGACGGGCGACACACAACCTTCCCAGAGCTGACAACTGTCACCCCCCCAGCCACCCTTGTTAATTCAACAGGCAAATGAGCAGGGCGATTGCTGTTTGTTTAGCGGTGAGCCCCAAAGTGGCTGTGGGAGGATAGCAGGGTGCAGAGCTGCGCTGAGGCGGCCCAGGCAAGAACAGAAGACGATCTGAATGAAGCCATCCATCAGCAGGGAGCCGCAATAACTGGCCAAGAGGGGGGGGGGTGCAGCGGGACACAGGAGGGGGTTCATATGTGTATTGGGGATTGGCAGAGTGGTGAATCTTTTTGCAGGGGTTGAGGGGAAACATTCCTTAACCAAACTAATTGAATAGGGCAACAAGCCGGAGGTTTAGAGTGTATCTATATCAATTGAAACAAAATTGGCCATTTTTCAGGGGCTTCTATTTTCTGATGGCTCCGTGAAACCATGTACTGTAGTTAGCTACTCACTTGACTGTACTGTACTTATCTACTCCCTTTGCTGTACTTAGGGTTGCCAACTGTCCAGTATTAGCCGAAACGTCTTGTATTATGGGCTAAGTTAATGTGTCCCATATATTCATCAAATCACAGCAGTGGAAAAACACACAAATGTTTTTTTTTGCTGTAAAGGCTTAAATAGTAAATTCTTTGATAATATATTTCTAAGTTTATTCACATACATTTACATAATTTTCAGTGTAGTGGAGACTGAACGCATGTAAACGCACTTAAACAATAGTCTTCATCTAAATTCTAATCGCTCCACTAACCTTCATTAACAATTCTGTTCAACAGATATCCCAGTACGCAGTCTCCTGAGTACGCACGATGGCAAAGACACAGCAGCTACTATATTAGCTAACTCCTGTGTCTGTTTAAGAAGTACTCCCAAACAATGCAGACTCTTGGAAAATGAGTGGTCAAAACAGTAAAGAAAATAGTTGCTGATATTTTAGTCAGGGATCTAGCTATCGATCTACACTCTACAATCAGTCAGTAGCTAGTTATCCAGCATGGCTCAATCAATGCAAGAGCTCTAGTTATGTACTGTACTGCAAAGTACCTCTCTAACTATCTAAATGTAGCTCAAATATATAGCCTAACTATCAAAGTAGCTAATATAAGAGAAAGAACTGCAGCGAAAGACAAACACTGAAAGCCCTCAACTCAAACCCATACAATTATACGTTTAAACTTTGCTTTACCGAAAATAATGAGACAAACATGGATAAAAAACTTTTGTGCTGAGGCAGGCTGCAATACTGAAAGAGGAGAGAATT
The DNA here is from genome assembly GCA_016801145.1 of Umbra pygmaea. Lineage (NCBI taxonomy): Eukaryota > Metazoa > Chordata > Actinopteri > Esociformes > Umbridae > Umbra > Umbra pygmaea. The sequence goes on from JACXGM010000809.1 coordinate 56,796, forward strand.
TAGTGGTTTGGTTGTGCAAATAATTTATTTTGTTTAAAGTATATGGCTTCATATCATTGTCTAAACCATTGAAGTAAGGTACTTACTTTCAAGACTTGATTTACAGAAACTAGTGCTGTATTTATTTTGAAGATGAGCGGTTTGTTGAGTCATGTGCGTGTTTAAGATAACAACAAAAACATGAATGATTTGGTTGTAATTGGTTTGATAGTTAAATACATGCATGAGTTATTTATTATCACATAGGTTAATGTATATCCACACTGATGCAGGTCAGCATTTTGCTATACATATTTGCATTGCAGCTCAAATGAAATAATATAAAAATATTACACATTTCAATATGAACATTTTCAAATGGTATTTTTGGCATTCAGTCCAAATATACATTTTGGGAGGAATTAATTTGTGGATTTGAAGGCATTTTGTGAAATTTATAGAAAATGTAAATCTAAAACAAAAATCCAGAATCACATTGTATGATTTTAAAATAATTAATTAGAATTTTATTGCATGACATAAGTATTTGATCACCTAAAAACCAGTAAGAATTCCAGCTCTCACAGACCTGTTAGTTTTTCTTTAAGCCCTCCTCTTCTCCACTCATTACCTGTATTAACTGCACCTGTTTGAACCCATTACCTGTATAAAAGACACCTGTCCACACACTCAATCAAACAGACTCCAACCTCTCCACAATGGCCAAGACCAGAGAGCTTTGTAGGGACATCAGGGATAAAATGTTAGACCTACACAAGGCTGGGATGGGCTACAGGACAATAGGCAAGCAGCTTGGTAAGAAGGCAACAACTGTTGGTACATTTATTAGAAAATGGAAGAAGTTCAAGATGACAATCAATCTCCCTTGGTCTGGGGCTCCATGCAAGATCTCACATTGTGGGGCATCAATGATCATGAGGAAGGTGAGGGATCAGCCCAGAACTACACGGCAGGACCTGGTCAATGATCTGAAGAGAGCTGGGACCACAGTCTCAATGAAAACCATTAATAACACATTACGCTGTCATGGATTTAAATCCTGCAGCGCACGCAAGGTCCCCCTGCTCAAGCCAGCGCATGTCCCGTCTGAAGTTTGCCAATGAACATCTGGATGATGTGGTCTGATGAGAGAAAAGTAGAGCTTTATGATCTAAACTACACTTGCCGTGTTTGGAGGAAGAAGAAGGATGAGTACAAACCCAAGAACACCATCCCAACCGTGAAGCATGGAGGTGGAAACATCATTCTTTAGGGATGCTTTTCTGCAAAGTGGAGAGGACGACTGCACCGTATTGAGGGGAGGACGGATGGGGTCATGTATCACGAGATCTTGGCCAACAACCTCCTTCCCTCAGTAAGAGCATTGAAGATGGGTCATGGCTGGGTCTTCCAGCATGACAACAACCTGAAACACACAGCCAGGGCAACTAAGGAGTGGCTCCGTAAGAAGCATCTCAAGGTCCTGGAGTGGCCTAGCCAGTCTCCAGACCTGATCCCAAGAGAAAATCTTTGGAGGGAGCTGAAAGTCTGTATTGCCCAGCGACAACCTCGAAACCTGAAGGATCTGGAGAAGGTCTGTATGGAGGAGTGGGCCAAAATCCCTGCTGCAGTGTGTGCAAACCTGGTCAAGAACTACAGAAAACGTATGATCTCTGTAATTGCAAAGAAAGGTTTCTGTATAAATATTGAGTTCTGCTTTTCTGATGTATCAAATACTTAATTTGCAATAAAATGCATATTAATTATTAAAAAAATCATACAATGCGATTTTCTGGAATTTAGTTTTGAATTCCTTCATTCACAGTTGAAGTGTACCTATGATGAAAATTACAGACCTCTACATGCTTTGTAAGTAGGACAAACTGCAAAAACGGCAGTGTATCATATACTTGTTCTCCCCACTGTACCTGTATTATAAGCAATTAAATTATAGTTTAAAAATGTAATATGTTCTAGTTGATACTAATGATTATTCCTTTTAACATGATCGCCGCAAGGCGTTGATAGTTTTCCCAGTTCTTTATTAACCACTACACCACTGTATACAGTTTTAATAAAGCTGTAGATTAAATAAAATATACTAATGTTTTACCTTTCAAACTGAATAGTCATTCACACAACACCATACCCACAGTGCCGTGCACTGGCACACCCCCTTTTGTTCCTTATTTGGTAGTGAGAAAGTTGACAACCCTAGCTGTACTGTAGTTAGCTACTCCTTTTACCGTACTGTAGTTAGCTACTCCCTTTATCGTACTGTATTTAGCTACTCACTTTACCATAGCGTAATTAGCTACTCATTTTACCATAATGTCGTTAGCTACTCACTTTGAATAATACTGTGTATTAGTCTGAGGTTACCAGGAAAACAGGAAGAGCAATGGGGACCCCCGGAGACCAAAGGTGGGAGAAGACCAATAATGTGGTAAACTGAGGAAGAACCACCACGGGGCCAGCAATATCAACTTATATGGTTGGTGAAAGGGTGGCTGGACCCTAGCAAGGGAGTGGACAAGTGCCTAAGGGAGCTTCCCCTGGACATGCTAAAGTCATGGGCCAGGCCGACCCAGATTGAAGCCTACAATGCCACAAAAGCCTATCCAAGCTGGGGCAAGTTGAATGACCCACGACAATGGGAAAACCAGATAACACGACGCAAGACAAGCGGGCAAAGCCTACAATAGAGCCAGCAGGTACCAGAAAGACACTGCGGAACGAGGATATACAGTGTTTCCGCTGTAGAGCTTTTGGACACAATGCCAGTCACTGTTCGGTCATGGATGAACCAATGTCCATGGAGATGTCATCCGAAATGCAGGCCAAACGGAAATCAGGTGGGTGCGCGTGCAAGTTGGTTGGTGAAGGCTACCCCTGCTTGCAGATTGCCAGTACGCCTAGGGGAACAAGATACAGAGGCACTATTAGACTCCGGTAGCCGAGTCTCTCTCATAAGGGCTGATCTACTCTGAACAAGACAGGTACTGAAAGATAGAACAAGTCACCAAAACCCGTCAACGATACAGCCGGTGCAGACAGGTAGGAGCATCATCACAGGGGACAGAACATTGCACATTTGGAGAAGCGAAAGGAGACCTGGATTCAGCAGGACAACAGCTCTGTCACCCCATCCAAGACACCTCAGGGGACGAGACATGGATGGGCTTTGAAAGACCCCTACAGGATACAGAGGGGACAAGCTCTCCGCCTTTGAGACAGGATGAAGGATTACAGGAGGAACTCTGACGGATATTCAGAGACAACGGAGGAGTCAAACTGGAGAGGATTCACCTCTGGAAATGGGGAGCAGAATGACGAATGCACAGTCCCCCACCCCAACCCCATGGATTTTATACTGTCCGAAGTTCTTACAGGACAATTCAACATGGCTCAACAATGTGGCCCTGATGTGAAAAATGCCATGCGGAAGGTCCGGGTGGTCGAGGAACAGCTTGTCAATAATAGTGGTGAGTTACCCTTTTCTCACTATGCAATCAATTGGGGTTTGCTATATTGGGTGACTAAACATAGGGGTGATGAGAAAGAGCTGTTATTAGTGCCACACTGTTACAGAGATGTAGTTACAGTATCTCACAAAAGTAAGTACACCCCTCTTCATGTGACAACACTGAAATGACACTTTGCCACAATGTAAATTAGTGAGTATACAGCTTGTATAACTGTAAATATGCTGTCCCCCAAAATAACTCAACACACAGCCATTAAGGTCTAAACCGCTTGCAACAAAAGTGAGTACACTCCTAAGTGAAAATGTCCAAATTGGGCCCAAAGTGTAAATATTTTGTGTGGACACCATTATTTTCCAGCACTGACTTAACCCTCTTGGGCATGGAGTTCACCAGAGCGTCACAGGTTGCCACTGGAATCCTCTTCCACTCCTCCATGACGACATCACAGAGCTGGTGGATGTTAAAGAACTTGTGCTCCTCCACCTTCCATTTGAGGATGCCCCACAGATGCTCAATAAGGTTTAGGTCTGGAGATACGCTTTGCCAGTCCATCACCTTTACCCTCAGCTTCTTTACCAAGGCAGTGGTCGTCTTGGAGGTAGGTTTTGGGTCGATCATGTTGGAATATTGCCATGTGGCCCAATCTCTGAAGGAAGAGGATCATGCTCTGCTTCGGTATGCCACAGTACATGTTGGCATTCATGGTTCCCTCAAAGAAATGTAAGTCCCGAGTGCCAGCAGCACTCATGCAGGCCCAGACCATGACACTCCCACCACCATGCTTGACTGTAGGCAAGATACACTTGTCTTTGTACGCCATGCAGACAAATTAGATGCAGTGTGCGGCATATGTTCTGAGCAATGAATGGATGACCCCCCACCCCTTTAACCTCTGCAGCAATGCTGGAAGCACTCATTTGTCTATTTCCCAAAGACTACCTCTGGATACGACACTGAGCATGTGCACTCATTTTGTTTGGTCGACCACGACGAGGCCTGTTCTGAGTGGAACCTGTCCTGTTAAACTGCTGTATGGTCTTGGCCATTGTCTTTGTACGCCATGCAGCTCAGTTTCAGGGTCTTGGCAATGTTCTTATAGCCTAGGCCATCTTTATTGTGGAGCAGCAAATCTTTTTTTCAGATCCTCAGAGAGTTCTTTGCCATGAGGTGCCATGTTGAACTTCCAGTGACCAGTTTGTGCTCTGTACGATTATAACAACTTTCCCAGATTGCACTGTCATTTGAACCTTGTTTACTGTCGACACTGTAGAACAAGTAATTCTAAAAAACATTTTCTATTCATCGTTAGGAACCTTATCAACCATATGAAAGTACTGTTATGAGAACTCTAGCAGATTGTCTTGCTGGACTGGTTCCTATGCAAATCCTATAGAAAAGCCCCAAAAATGCATAAAATAGCTTATTAAAACAATTTTAATCTCAGGAGTCCTATAAAATCTTATTATGATAGAAAATCATAAAGGAATGTTTTGATTGGGTTGTATGTCTTAGTTTCAGAGAAAAATCAAATGGTTAGTGCTTCAGTCACCATTATATTAGCTATGTTGATAATGAGGGTAAGCACCATCAAGTCATATTATTCAGTTAGGATGCCATCCTATTTGAAATAGGTATTCAACTAAGAAGTCATATTATTCAGTTAGGATGCCATCCTATTTCAAATAGGTATTCAACTAAGAAGTCATATTATTCAGTTAGGATGCCATCCTATTTCAAATAGGTATTCAACTAAGAAAACATTGCCCACATATTTATCTAGAACATACAATAGTACTGTAAAGTAATATAACTGCAGCAGTACTTTGGCTGCACTATTGAAAAGCAACCCACTGATGCTACAACTCGGCACGACTCGTTTCCAAGTATGTGTGTGTGTCGCTCACCTATCGCAATGAACGTATTATTATTATTACTATTGTCATTATTATTTTAAAATTCTTATATTGTTGTAATTCTTGTTTTTAAGCCCACTGCATAGAACTGCCGTGCCATGTCAAAAGAATTTCTCTGCATAGGATGATGTATGTTATTCGATGCATATGATAAATAAACAACTTTGACTTGACTTTGAACACGTCTTCCTTAACCCAGTTTTTTACTTTCTCTCATCTGTTTATGTCATTTACACAAGTGGTTCTCAACTCCGGTACTGGGGAGCCACTGCCCTACATGTTTTAGATGTCTCCCTGCTCCAACACCTAGTTCGAATGAAACGGAGACAAGCTTCTTTTTTAATAAATACCTGGTAGCCTCAGTGGTGGGCAGTGAGTCCTCAGGTCCGGAGTTGTGAACCACTGATCTACACAAGACAACTACCCATAGAGCTGTAGTTAGCTAGCTAGAGATGTTTATCTATCAACTGAAAAGTCTGACTTCGAAGTTCAACGTCACTTTGTTATGAGCTGCATCATTTCTAGCCCTGACTAATGCGCGCTGTGTTCCTCGCGAATGCAGGCAAAATGAGCTCAATTAAGAACATTTTCATAATGACGGATTATCTAAGTGACAAGTTAATGTTAATGTTTCAATCTTTCAAGGCTTCCTAGCACACAACCTTATTTTGATGCACATCTGTGGTGTCAAATCCAAAGTACTGCAACACTGAGTGCTGCCTTTTCTCTGGACTAAAATCCAACTCAGTGGATGCCATCTTTCCGCACCACGAATGTAATGATTTCTTTGGCATTCATGTTTGTTGTTGGTGGGCGTATAGTCTAGGGTTGATTTTGGCAGCCATATTAGTCTTACTTAGTTTTACTTTTTATCAGTATCCAAAGACTCTAGACAAAAGCTGTAATGTATTTGATCACTGCATTTGGATTCTGCAGATGGTGGGATGTAAGAGGTTAGCTGAATTTACATTATATCAAAGAAAGTATAAAAATACTAAAATGAAACTAAAACTAAATAATTTTGGTTTGTCATTTTTGTCTTTGATTTTCTTTCATATAAAAAAATAGGATTTGGGCAATCTTTTACTTACATCATGTGCACAATCAGATAGACTAGTCCAACCACATTTATCAGTAGACTGATAAAACAAAAAAAAGAGAAATTACAAAAAAACTGCCAAAATCAACCATGGCGTATACGCAGTCACTTTGGGCCACTTCTGATTGGTGAGCAGAACTTTCACACAGGAGGACTGCCTGAATTTGTCAAAACATTGACACTAGAGTTAAAACCTGGGACAGAAATTGCAGCCTTTGCGATTTGCTAATCTCATTGTTTCAAATTCATGCAGTAGTTAGTGCTGTAGGTAGGTACTTAACTGTACTGTACTTACTTTAATCTATACTGTAGTTCGGTACTCACGTTTCTGTACTGTAGTTAACTACTCACTTTGCTATAGGAGCTCAGCTACTCCCCTTACCATAATGTAGTTAGCTACTCAGTTTAACATACTGTAGATAGCTACTCACTTTACCGTAGTGTAGATAGCTACTCACTTTACCGTAGTGTAGATAGCTACTCACTTTACCGTAGTGTAGATAGCTACTCACTTTACCGTAGTGTAGATAGCTACTCACTTTACCGTACTGTAGATAGCTACTCAATTTACCGTACTGTAGATAGCTACTCA